>JAQMYF010000014.1:15718091-15738813 GCA_030014195.1 Neosilurus mollespiculum | reverse complement strand
GCCTGAATGACTACCGCCCAGTGGCCCTCACCTCGGTAGTGATGAAGTGCTTCGAAAGGCTTGTCAGAGACTTCATCCTTTCTTCCCTACCGGCCACCCTGGACCCGCTACAGATTGCATACCGTCCCAACCGATCTACCGAGGACGCCATCGCACACCTCCATCACACAGCCCTGAATCATCTGAACAGTGGAAAGGGGAATTATGTGAAAATGTTGTTTGTGGACTACAGCTCAATGAATTGAATTAAATAGTAAGAACCCGGTAAAACAAAAAGACAAACCAAAAACATTTCAAGCCACGTTTTAGCAAATAACAGCAAATAATATGAATGAAAATGTGAACAGGAATAAATGTAAATGTAATTTTGTTTGCTAATTTTGTTGTTGCATGTCACTTCCTCTAATAGGCTCTTCTCATGATCAGAATTGCTCAACCCATGAAGCGTGCAATGTGCGGCAGATTCTGAGCTTCATCTTTATCTAACAGTCACTTAGAGGTTTTCAGGCTTTCTTACTCGGAGGAATTCCTTGTCATCCTTGCTTCAAAAATCATCCCAGCAGGGATCCTCAAACCACAAACAGAAATGATTCAGTAGCCCAGAGAGGAAGATTCTCTTTACTGTAAAACTGCATGGGAGGTTCATGGAAAGTGTGAAGTTAAAAGGCATGCACTGGGTTTAAAAGAGCGTCAGCAATATGCTGAAGAAGTATCTCCATTATTGTGACATCGAACAATACAATTTTCACAAAAACACATTCACTATTAAAGTAAACAGCATATTATGTTATGTAGTAGGCTATACCTAAACCTTAGGTGCTGAAGGCTGTTTCTTACAGAGACAAGTAAGAAGATACCTAATGTCCTTATAAATTTGCACAACATAGTAGGTTGGGACAAAAAATGCAAGAGAGATCACAATCTATCAGTATGTGTATGCTACTGTAAAATAATTTTAAAGGGACTGAGTTTTACTCCAGAAACATAATGTTTTGTGGCCAGTAATGAGTTACTAAATGCTGTAACCTCACAGTTAAACATTTCAAAAGAAAAGAAAAATGCAAGCCAGACTCAAATAATACCTTGTAGTCAAAACATTGGTCAATGGCCTGTTGACTCTTTGTCAAGGGTGCAAATATGATGTCCTACATTTAACATTTACACCATGAAAACTGGTTTATATAGCTATGGGTGCTGATGAATATCAGCTCATGTACCACTCAGTTTCATAGACTGAGAGGAATAACTATAATTATATTCATATCCAATGGATTGTGGTAAATACTGAATTTTTAAAATTATTATTATTTTCTTCACACAAAATTAGACAGGATCATTTCCGCTTGGCAGGCTACGTGCCTTTTCAGGTAAATAAACTCAGACAAACCAGCAAATTGACAGCAACAATTTCTTTGGTGAAAAATGTTATAAAAAATAATTTCTAAAAATGTAAAAAATAATAATAGTAATAATAAAATAAATTCTAATTGTTTCAAAAACTTTAATTTTAATAACCTAGCCTAAAAATGTCAAAATATCATAATATAAAAACACACAAGTCCATATTGTACACTGATTATGTAACACTATATATGTGCGTTACATGTCATTTTCTTCTTTTCATATATTTGAGAACGACTGATTGTTTTCATAAAACTTGAAATAGGCTATATATGAATAGCTATGAAAAAAGGATCATCTAGTGTAGCAGTATGTAGCACTGATTAACAACAACAAAAAATGTTCTTTAGTTGAGTTCTGGTCAACTATATCATAATCTTCTCTATGCATTTCATAGCTGTCATACATGATAACATTATTGTTTACAGTTTGATTGGACAAAGCAGACAAAATGCATTTTGCAAACCTTTATTTTGAAAAGTCAACGTGGTAACTATACAATCATACACCGTGCAAGTGTAAAACCATACCACTGTATTCTGGAAATTTTAGGAGTTGAAAAGTTTCTGTTGGAAAATGTTTGGAAATAACCTGGAAATTTGCTAAACAGCAGGTTAGCCCAAATCAGGGAACATAAATCCTTTAGTTACCTCTGCCAGGGAGGTTATATTTTAGATATATAAGATATTATAGATATATATTTTTTTTAATATGAGAAATATTTACATGTGTGTCTTATTATGAGAAAACAAGATGTTTATATTTATGTTTGTATATGTATAAATTGTCTTAAGTTTCCAGTTAATTCCCATTAATTCCCATATATACATGTTAAATCCCATGGAAAATCCCATTTCCGTTTTTTCCCATGGAAGGTTTTTGGAAATTTACCAGAGAGCTTTTCGCCTCTTTGCAACCCTACTCTGTAATGTGTCTTGAAGTGTACTGTATCTGTTTAGCATTACATCACATGCAAATATACACCTTAACCATGGTTTACAAAAACATGCGCACCACCACCTACTCTCACACTGAAAAAAAAGCATACACGCTGTATGAGCAGACGTTAGGATTAAATGTTTACACGCTTGTTTTTAGTCCTCTCAGCTTCATGCTGCTCTCTGAGGAATAGTGTGCGCCTGTAGCGAGGGTTTGGGAGGTCTTGAAATTTGAGATGCTGCTTGTCTATTCAAGGCTGGGGAAGGCGAACGAAAATAATCTTTAATGGAGAAGATACTTCAAGCACTTCCAAAATAACCTCTCTCTCTACTAATGTAACTCAAAAAAATGTTTTTCAGAATAAAACACTGCATTCAATCTCCATCCAGCTGGTGCAAAGCACTGATTCAGTGACCAGGGATGGCGTAACCTGCATGTTCCTTACCGCTGAGGTGAAAAACACCACTTAATTTATGAATGGCTGCATTTCAGGGTCATCAAAGAGAGCTTGGCTTCATATCGAATTGCAAATTTGAAGGCACTCAGCACCCTTCTGACTAACTGCCAGAGGGGGAGAGAAAGAGAGAGAGAGAGAGAGAGAGAGAGAGAGAGAGAGAGAAAGAGAGAGAGAGAGTGAAAGAGTGAATCTGTTCACATTGGTTTACGTTTCAGATTCCTGGTGGTCGAGATCTGCAATCTCTTAGGTCGGCTGAACAAATGGCCTTTCATAATCACTGATCCAAGACGAAGATCATTCGTGCTCACTGAGCTCAGGGTGACTGTATGGTTTGGGTCAATGATTCTTTTTAAGATATAGATCCATTTAAAGAAAAACACCTTTACAAGTACCTCTTATGAAAATTGTTGATTTTATTCAACAAATATGACCAAGAAAATATTTCACTCCTTTTATTACAGTGCCTACAGATAACAAATTTCACCTCCATGGAGGGTATGCTAGAAAAAAAAAAACATTTGCTTTGGACAGACGAATCAAAGATGGAGTTTTTTTGGCCACAGTCACAGCGTACATGTGCGCAGAAGAAGTAACTCATACTTTTTGCACATCATGATGGCCGAAAGGTTATGGTTTTAGGTTGCTTTACTTCCTCAGGGAGTGGGTAGCTTGCAGTCAGTGATTCAAATACGAATTCTGGATTGAACTCGCAATCTCCAGTGTCTTCAGTGTACTTTGCTGTTGCGCCACTCATTAGCTGTGCAACTGGTTTAGGTACCATCTTAATACTAGTAACTGAAAGCCTCTTAAAGACAATATAAGCATTTACTATGCAATTACTATGCAATTTCATCCTTTTATCTGATTGGAATTTGATCTGAGATAGTAATGACCATAATGATCTTAAAAGCAAGGGACTTTGCACTATGTCACATTATCAGTCCATTCATGATGATCCTTCTACAGTATGTACATAACCAAAGATTCCAGATCACAGGTGTTTTTCAAGTGTCTTTTTAGAACATACTCTAAATGTACTCAAAAAACTTAGACAAAGATTAATATACAAAGGTGTATTCATTATTAAGCCATTAATATTACGTCTAACCCTGCCTCTATAGGCACCGTTTCCCTGTGTTTTAGTCGAAAAGTCCTGCTTTTCTAACCCTGAACATCTCTTGTTATTGTACCGCTCTCACTGTACATAAAGGAGCTCTGTACTTTTATCTGACCGTGACTGTTACATTCAGAGGCTGTTGCGACTATTTCAAGCATTGCAAGAGACACATTCTGCACTAGTCTGATCCTCATCAAACAGAGGATGTCAACCAGCACATCAGTCAAGCATCCAGATGTTTCTAAATGGGATGATGTGAACAAAAATCAGTGAGAGGCTAAGTGTTTTGTTATGAATATGTTAAAGCTAAACAAAAATATAGGATCAAATCTTTCAAAATCATCCCCTCCCCCCATTACTGTGGTTATACAATTTACATCCAGGCATTTCAACGGCTTTGTTTCTGCACAATAAAAGTTCTTGCTTTAGAAATGCTCTTACTACTGCAGGGATGGAGTTAAGCTAACTCCATCCCTGGACCATGAACATATACATGATCAGAACAGTTTTTTATATAATATATAGTATAAAATCTATGTACTCAATGCCATACCAGAAATCGAGGACAAAAGTGCTCAGACTGTACTGTTGAGTACCTTACAATCAAGTATTCATATAGTTGATTAACAGCTAAAGGTCATTGGTACTGGCATTCTGATCCAATCTTTAAAGCTAGGCTGCTCTAATGCCATTTCAATTTTCTGCTTGTCTATTAAAAATAAAGTCTATTAAAAAAATTTCCCTGAAAAAGCTGACCATTTCCATTCTATAACAGCCTGGTTTCTACTGGATTTAATTATCAGTAGCCTCATCAGACCCAAACCGTAATGTTGTGAGTCTTGGCATTTCTCCACACTGCTTCTGTTCCTTACTACCTGATACATATTAAGCTTGCTCGACATTTTTAAACAGGAAGACATTTGGCAAAAGAATTATACCCAATTGCATTTATATACAATGAAATACACACAGTGTAGTTGAGAGAAAATATGATGTCATATGAGGACAGTGGGGTCTCAAGAGGTTAAGGTAATCTACCATCAGCTTTCACTAAGAGTGCTACCTCTATGCAAAACAAGCATGAGTTTTATCTATTTATTTTTATGTCAAATTTAAAGAGAATTTGCTCGAGTGGTTGAACAATGGTTGGTGGCCAGACCATTCCACCCCATTACATCACTAGGCGGTGTAAAGATTGTTTGGTATTGCCAATTTCTATTAGCTGGTTCACCCAGAGCTTGAACAAAGTGACTTCCCTGTTAACGTCAATACTGAGTGGCCACAGTAGGAAGCTGAACAATCCACAATCCTTACTTCTTTTTGGTGCTGATGCTTTGGAGTCAGGCATCAAGATCTATTTTAGTCCAGTACCAAGGTAGGCCTACTGAAATGCCTCAATGTGCATTTTATTTTAGATATCTCCTACCGTGAGGGACTACTGTGCTGTTAATAACAAGTATGCACTTTTAAATATAGAGACACTGGCTAGAGGGGCTCGACATGCTCATTTGCTGCCCACTGAATTATATATATATATATATGTGTGTGTGTGCGTGTGTGCTCAACATAACATGAATTTATAATCCTTACAAATTTTCTGGTAGTTCCTGGACACAGGCATTAAGCACAGCAATAGAAGCTTTCTTCCAACAGCATATTCGCCTAACTATTTCTGGGACTTTTTGCATGTTCTCGTGTTCTAGGAACCAAATTCAGTTTCACCAAATTCAGGACACAATATACACAGCTATTTTATACCAAAGCATACCACGCTTCAGCAGTATAAATTGGTACCAGTAAATATTCTGGGAAGGTAACCTGCAATCTACTAGCATCTCATCCATGACGAGTGGAACTCCTAGTCAGTTCACCAGGATCGGCTCTGGCCTGATGAGTCAGTAGGTTTGGGTATAAAAACCCAGCAGAGAAAGGAAAAAATTAAAATGCATTTCATCAAATAAATGTTTTAATTTTGTTCAGAATTTACATTAATTGCATTTGGTTTACTCTAGTGCAAAAAGCCCAGCAGATATTACCTTTTTTTCCAATCTACCATACGGTGCATGGCAGTAGCTACATACAAGTACCATAAACATGGCAGTGGATACAAGTTTATTTCTATCCTGTACAAATTGAAAATAAAAGTATGCGTGCTATTCTAAATAAAATTTTAAGCACTGATTTCAGGTCCAATATGTAAAAAGCTGGGGTGCTCAATCCATTTGTAGGGGTCTGTGAAAACCCTACATATGGTCGAACATTAACATTTTCTCCTCCTAATGTTGAGTGTCTTGTCATTTCTCCACACCGCTTCTGCTCCTTACCACCTGATATCTATTGAACTTGATCAGTGTATTTAAACAGGAAGATGTTTGGAAAAAGAGTACCACCCAATGCCTCTCATACGAGGATCTAACAAGGACCTAAACACAATGTACAGGTAGAAAATGTGGGGTCCTCATCTGAGGAGGGTGGGGTCTCAAGGGATAAAATATTATAATACCACTGAAAGATACCTGTCTACCAAACACCTTTTCTGCAAACTTTTATTAGGTGTTTTAGCAAATCAGCCAATCGTGGCAGCATCATAACGTATAAAATAACAAATCAAGAAGGTCAAGAAGTTAATATAAACATTAAAAACGGCTTTGGCGGTGACAGTATTTTTGGGATCTGAGGCTACATTGGGTACCAGTTCACTGAAAATAGAGAGATAAAGATTGGAAAAGCATCACTGTGTCCTACTGCAGCCTCTGTTCCTGGCTAAAAGGAGTGGAACCCTAACCATATATTGTTCTCTGCCGTTGTAGATCCAGCCACCTCAAGAACAGATGCATTCTGTGTTCCGAGAAGATTTTCTGTTTACCTCATGAGTAAAGAGTGATTATTCGAATGACCTTCTTTATGTAAACATTTTAATGTTTTATGTTACTGGATAATTTCAAGTTTGAGCAGATATGACTAATGCTAAGGTAACACAACGCTGCTTGATATGTGAGAATCATGGCTGGGACTACCATGAGCATTCCGACGGACTTTGGAGGCAATCTGTCGAAAATCTGTCACCCATTTGCCAAACTGCTTATTCTTACTAGGGTCACTGGGAGGGTGGAGCCTATCTTAACCGACACGGCAAATGCAAGGTACACCTTGAACAACTCACCAGACCATCACAGGGCCAACACACACACACACACACACACACACACACACACATACAGCCATTCACACTCACATCCACATTCGGGGGCAATTTGAAGCAGCCAATTAGCCTACTGTGCATGTCTTTGGACTGTAGAAGAAAACCAAAGTCCCCGGAGGAAACCCACGCAAGCGAGGCCAGGACTCACGCCCAGAACATTCTTGCTGTGAGGCGGACATGCTAACCACTACGTGAACTAATTCTGGTTATGGCTGTCTATGATTTATGATATGATCCCAAGGCTTCTAAATGTTCCTAATAAAATGGCTAAGGACAGCTGGTCTGAGTTTGTTTTTGCATGTGAATCATCGATCTGAGATTATTTTAAATGCTCCAGCATAGATGTGACCACATGAAAAGACACCCAACATGACCTCCCATCATGCCACTGAGAAATTCACTGAGAGTGATTCACAAATTAGCATCGATTTCTTGCTGTCTTACCTAAACCCCATGAGAATAATGCTATCCTAGTGACAACATGCATCGATTTTTATAAGGCATGTCATTTGATTCTTTTAATGAAAAAGTGCTCATGGCTATTGAGAGATGAGAGGCTTGTTATCATAATGTCTGATTTGTTTAACCTGGAAAAAGCAATGGATAGTCAGTTCATATTTCACTGTCCATGTAGGGATAGATTGCTATGATCTACTTAACAGAAGAACTGCAGCCAATGAAAAGCCCCCAGCAGTGTAAAAGACGGGGGCGGATCACTGATTCTTTAAGACTGTTACCAATGCCGTCCATCAGTCGTTCCACCAATGATAAAGATATTTTAGGCTGTGTTTACAACGCCTGGAAAAAACTATCCCATTCCATCTCAGTTTTTGTTCACATGTATCACGGAATGGACATGTATAATAAACATGTAAACAGAAAAAACCCCAACATGGAATCGGATATTATCAGATCCATTTCAGGCCATGTTCATATGTAGCCAAATTTAAAGTAACAGTTAAAAAAGGAAATAACTATGGAGAAGGATGAGACTGTTCTGTGATTAATGCATAAATAATAAATGTATAGACTTGTGTGCTGCCTAAAGGTGGAGCTCCCCATAAGATCTATGTGAGTTGAGTTTCTTATCTCTTCAGAATTAATTATTGTGCTGATGATTTGAAAATTTAAGCCACATTCTCTGTAGGAATCAGTAGAAGCAATGGGGAAAGTATTTCAATTTGCCAACCAGGGCACTTGGAGAGTGCAAACCTCTCTCAGAGAGAGCACCCTCTGCTGGGCCTGCTGAACTACCGCACTTGCAAAATAACAATGGCATTTCTCATGTTAAATTTAAATTGCTGGCAAATGCACAATCAGGAACAAATACAGATGAAACTTGGGCTGCCATCAACGTTTCTGATCCTGAATACACATAGCACATTTCCTTTCAAATCAGATGTGCTTTTTTTTATATTTTACCATTTATAGGAGATTTATTTTAATTCGATAATAAAGTCGACTCTAGATGAAGAAGGGGTACACCGGGAACAGCTTGCCAGTCCATTACAGGGCCAACACACATACAACCATTCGCACTCACGCTCACACTCACGCCTTGAGGCAATTAGGAACAGACCTGTGCATGTCTTTGGACTGTGGGAGGAAACCGGAGTACCCTCAGGAAAACCACACAGCATGGGGAGAACATGCAAACTCCACGCAAAAGTGTCCTCGCTGAGCCCAGGACTTGAGCCTAGGACTTTCTTGCTGTGAGGCGGACGTGCTAACCACTACGCAACCATGCCCTCTAAATGGATTCTTACCAGCGGGGCTTGAAACAAAATAAGAGAACTCCGGTCTGAATCTGAAAACAAGTTTTATTTAGTCTGGAAAAAAAACCTAAATATGTACACTAATTTAACTGTCATCTAGCTGGATTTTTAATAGTGCACACAATTAAAGATTCTGTTGTCATAGTGATGCTGGATTTAGGAAAAAATTCTGAACTGGGCATCAGGACCCGCGGTGTAAAAGCGACCTTAGACTTGTGCCAAACAGGTTGAAACCTGACCTTTCAACAAAATGTTGTCCACAGGCATACAGTCACATGAAAAAGAAAGTATAACCTCTTTCAACTCTATGGTTTTACGTATCAAGTAAAAAAAAAAAATCATCTGGTCCTTACCAGGTCTTAAAATGAGTTAAAACAACCTCAGGTGTTAAACAACATCACCATTATTTATTTAACAAAAATTAAGCCAAAATGCAGAGGTTATGTGTGAAAAATAGCCATCAGAGATGGGGAGATCCACTAGCCGCCCAGCAGTTCTTGAGAGATTGCTTGGACAAAATTTATAAGGTCATGGTCATTTTGACAAGGTCAAAGGTCAAACAGAAAAACTGACAACCCAATGCACACCTACCCACCAAAGGAAGCCTGCATGCAAAGTTTCATAGCTATCCACCCAGTAGCTCTTGAGAAATAGCCCAGAGATGTTTGTGACAACTCTGTTAGGAACAATGGTACACCTGCACCATGTCATAGCAATAAAAAACAAAAACAAAACAAAACACGAGGTTAATGGTCAAACAGAGAATTTGAGCCTGTGCACACCTACACACTATAGGAAACAGCATGCAAAATTTCACAATGATCCACCCAGCAATTCTTGAGAAACAGCCCAAACAACATCTACATGGTCAAGGTCATTTTGATAATGTCAAAGGTCAAACTGAGAAACTGATAACTTGTCAGAAACTGATGACAAGCCTATGCACACTTACACACCATAGTAAAACAGCATGCAAAAATGACCTGCTCAGCAGTTCTTGAGAAATAGCCTGGACGCGAACACAGGCCATGACAATACCCCGACAGCCTGGTGGCTGAGCAGTTAAATCGAAGGTCACCCAATTCAACAGCTTGTTCAACCACCTTTAGCTGCAATAACTTGAAGTAACTGTTGTCTGTTTGCATGTAATTGTTCCTCTCACATCACTGTGAAGCAATTGTGACCAACTTTTCTTTACAATGTTGCTTCAGTTTATTGATACTTGAGGGCATGTGGTTTCCTCCCACAGTCTGAAGACATTCATATTAGGCTTATCGGCTGTTCCAAATTGCAAATTGCTCATTGGTGTGAGTGTGAATAGCTGTGTGTGTGTTGGCCCTGAGATGCACTGGCAAGCTGTTCAGGGTGTATCCAGCCTTCGCCCAGAGTTGGCTGAGATAGACACCAGCCTCTCTGTGACCAAAGTAGGATAAAGTGGTTCATAAAATAAATGAATGAATTAATTAATTCCCATTAATATAAAATGAATTTGGAACATTAATGCTGGCACAAACCGTTTCCTCTTTGAGAAATGAACAAGCTATAGTTGACCAAATAAATAAATAAATAAATAAATAACAACATCACTGTAACATTAATAGAGAGCAATTGTGAGAAACAATTTATTCTGAGAGATGTTTTAAGTTCAAGAGTCTTTTGGTGCAATACTCATTAGTAATGTATCAAAACCAGCTCCTTAACCTATTTGCAGCATACAATGCTCCATTCCATCTGTTAAAAGATCTACACTAGTGCTTAATTACCACGCTTAGACTTTTTTAAAGGGTGAAAACAGGGCAGAATGTAGCCTTTTAGAACTGAGCTGCTGCAAATATTATTCTTCATTAAATGAGCAGCAACGCTCCTATTAATAGAGCAGCCCTGCTTTTATAATGTGCATATTCAAGTGGCTAAGGCTCAAGATCAAATCCATCGCACTGACAGTCGCGTGACACGGATGATTTACACAAAACTGCAGGGTACTGCATTAGAATGACACAAGGAATACTCGATGAGCAATCATCTGTCATCCAACTTGAGATGTGATTTCTTGCTGTGAGATACTTCATCAAAAATAAATACCAAAAAAAAAAATTGCTTTTTGAAAACTGTAGTTCAAAATCGTCAGCATTTTACACCTGAACAGTGACACTGATACTGCTATTCAGTATAAACAGACAAAAATCGTTGTGCTGAGATGGACGTTATATGGGTATTATATGCACCAAACATATTTATCTTTAGTCTTCCAAGCCATAAAAAATATTATTATGATTATAATTGTGCATTATTATTAACTCAGCAGATACAAAATTTTCAAATTTCCAAATTAATTTTTTGCATTAGTATATACTACACTGGAACAATGTGATCTGATTTGTATGCTATTCTGGAGATATCGAGCCACTATTGAATGAGGCGAATAACGCAGGCCGATATCAAGAGACTCCCTAACACAGCTCTTAGTCTATGCACCTGCTTGGGCGTGTACATGGGGTTGACCTGTGTCCATCAGGATTGAAAATTTATCTTCAAAATAAAAAAATAACTAAATAAATAAACCATAAAAATCTTGTTTTAGTGTGTGTTTTTTTTCTTATATCCCCATGCAGTATATACATAAACAATTATGCACCTCAGGCTGGGTGGATGTCACAAAGTTGAATAGTCTTATACTAACTATACTAATTCTAAACTATTCAGGAACATCCACCACACCTTCAGCACATGATTGTAACTTATTGATGAGACCATACTGTGAAAGCCAAAAAAAAAAAAATGGTATCTCTCCAGGACTGATAGCGCTGGACTGCACTTCAGTATTATTTTCTTGAGCTTCCCCTTCACAACATGTCTCAGCACAGCCAGCATTCCCACATAGGGCGAACTAGTTAGTGCTAACACACACACACATACACACACACAAAACATTCTTTGTCCATTCTTTGATTCAGTAATAATAATTATTTTATTTTTATTATAGAATGATAGCTCCTGACCACTGAAGTGTTTCATTTCGCACACAGCTCGTTCTACAGAACCTCAGACAGCACTCATGTTTTTACAGAATTGTATAGCCTGCTTTAAAAGCACCTGCGAAGAACACCAGGTCATTTCACAAACAGAGGACTACTCGAATGACTAAGTCCAGGCCTAAATCTTCTACATTTCAACAAGGACATGAATATTTAGCACTTCAATAAATTAAATCAAAGAAAGAACACTTTCCTTTTTCAGAAATTTAGAAATGATAGCACATTATGCTTGAAATCAAAGGGCTTTATCTTGAATATAAATAAATAAATAAATAGATAGATAGTTAAATAAATAAGCAAATAATAGAAGAACATACTAGTTCCTTCAACATGATATTTTTTCTGAACACAGAGCAATGCAAGCAGCAAATCTGGGAAGTACTTTTCCAATTCCAACAAGAAATGAATGAACGACTATTTAGAAGCAGCCATCCAAGCTGGGATGACACATGGCAGATAGTGACTCATTTAACACACCAACCAAGAATTGTGAGAACTTGCAGGCCAGTTTTGCAGCATTGCAACAACAGACTTTTGCACAAGCTTCCTACAAATCATGTTCTTTGTTAGTATACATGGCAGTGGAGCATTTTGGCAATGCTTCAGCACTTCCTCACTGGTGGAGAATAAGCACAGAAACCCCACAGGAATCAAAATTCAGGACTGAACCAGGGACCCTGGAGCTGTGAGGCAGCCGCACTGCCCAATATGCTACCACCCCAGAGCAAATATGCAAATATGTGTATATTATGGAGGAATATACCAAACATATACCAGAGTACACTATGCAAATATAATAATTCTATAAATATAACAATACTTCCTTGCGAGTCTCCAAAAGCTATGCTTTCCTAGGGCTTACAAACCACTGCTTTCCTGGAAGCTAAAATGTATGATTGAAAAGAGAGCAATAGACAGCTGGTGTTCAATGATCCTCAGGCCTCTTGATCACTGTGGACCAACAATCTCCAGATAATGTCCAGAAGCAGAAGGAATATCACATTATGACACCTAGATACCCCTTTATATATGTGTGCATATGACTTATAATGAGGAATTGTCAACAAATACCGCCATCATACAGCGGTCATTTTCTACAAGCTTTTCGACAAGTTCGCATGGGTTCCTAATAATAAATTAAAAAATAGACCACAGGGGTCCAAGCGCTCCTGCCGAAAGGACTGTTTCAAAATATGCCAACACAGAACAAGCATAGCAAGTTTGAAAGCCCCAGCTTCAGCACGCGGCAGGTAAATATGCCTCTGGAAAACCCAGAAATCTAATATGCCTCTGTGACCTTGAAAAGTAGGTCAAGGTCACTCACACACAAACTCATCCTAGCACTCATAGTAGTGAGCCAGCATACCAAGTTTGAAAGCCTTAGATTCAGCGCGCTTAAATGTCCGGAAACTAAAGTGTAACGGACAGATGAACGGAAGGAACAGACGACCCACTTTGTGGGCGGGAGCTAATCAGCACAGTTACATGTCTAAATAACCTTCTTTTTCACTCCTTCTAACTGCTAGAAGCTGTGAGAACCATGTTCCTGGAGATCTACCTTTCTCTAACTTTCATCTCCAACCAAAATCTAACACACCTTTTTTTGCTGATCAATAATTTCCTAAGTAGCTGATTAGATGGTCAGGAGGGCATTATTACGGTTACAGAAGCCAAAGTCTTCAGGGGGTAGCCCTCTAAGAATTGGGTTGAAGAACACTGCTCTAGATAATGTATGGCGGTGCCTCATAAGAAAAGTGCTCAGAGATGTTAACTACATTCACACCAATGAAGGGGACAAAATTAGCCTATCATGAGTTGTTTGTGATGACCACCAGGGTGATCCAACAACTAATAAACCAGCAATGCAGCCATGCCAACCTTGTTCCTAGTTCCTGAATTTTGTACATGGGGGAGAAATCGGAAATAGGCGAAAAGTGTATAACAAGTGCTAATGTCAGTTATGCCTGAAGGCATCCTGTCCCTTTTGGCTTTTTTAACCGCAAGCAGATTGAAAATCATTACCAGCAAAGTGTTGACCTGCCACCTGTCCACTTGTTACTCTCCAAATCTTTCCCACAGCTGGGCAACTACATTTGAATCCAGAGACTTGTACAGCCCAAAGCAGTTGCTCTCAATAAAGCCAGTCCTGGATTTACCAGAGGGGATTCTATTTCAGACAGAGACTGCTTATGGAGCTTGTGCTAGAGAGAGAATTGTCTGAGGGTCCAACATTTTTCTGCAGAACCAGCAAGAAGTTCAAGGCCAAATGGACCACCACAATTTAAAACCTTATGCCAGCCGTGAAGCATGGTGGTGGAAATGTTATGGTTTGGGGTTGCTTCATTGCCACAGGGACTTAGGGACTTTGGATTCTGTATAATATCATATTGGATTTGAAATTATGAAGAAGTGCACTAGCAAATCCATCAAGGAAGAAATGGAATTGGAGAATGGCAAAGTCAAAGTGCGGATATGAATCCATTTTTAAAAGTTTACTGGGGGCAAGAAAACCCTCAAACATCTGACACCTGATGAAAGACGTCAGAGATTTGCGAACAAAACACCTACAAGATGTCAATTTTCCTAAAGGGGATCCTGCTTTGAGGCCCAAGGTGTACTTGTACCTTTCCTAGGATTTAAGCCATGTGAGTCTGGAGAGAATGTAGGCGTAGTGATATCTAGCTAGCTATTTTTTCCCAATGTGTCAAGCAACAGAAAGAAAACAGTGCGCCAGTATCTACTTTTCTACTGACAAAACACACATCACCTCTAGGATCCGGGGGGTGGGGGGGCTCATGGTTCACCTAAATGAAGCAAAAAGCTGCTTCTCAAGGTAAAAGTGTGACTTTCAAGTCCTGTCTGCCTTTTCTGCAGAGTGCTTTTTATTCACATTTGGCCAGAGCACTGCCTACTGAGAAAGAACAAAATATACATTTTTACTAAAACTGTACAGGGTGCTGTAAAAGCACACTTATTATTTGTGATGAACTTTGTTTTCCGAGATGCACGTCAAATTTTTCAGAGACTGTACACATCTGTAACCCTGAGTTGGCTACTACAGCCTGATTAAACATTTAGCTAAAAAATACTAAAATGACTTATGTACCATTGTTACATAAGGAATGACCTCCCGTAACAAGGTGAGCCTGGGTTCAGGTTGGACTTTGGCTGAAAATCAAGTTTCCTTAAAAAAAATAATAAGTGAAAGAAAACATTTAATTGCCCCTCAAAATAGAAGACATGAGTCACATTAAAATCCACCATCGTGCTTTCATGATTGCTGTTACTCAAAACTGCTCCCCAAAGATTCTCCATTAATGTTATGATGACGATGATACTCAACGAGTGGGGCAGTGGTGGCTCAGTGGATAAAGCTCTGGGTTACTGACCAGAAGGTCAAGGGCTCAAGCCCCAGTACCACCAAGCTGCCACTGCTGGTCCCTTGAGCAAGGCCCTTAACCCTCAACTGCTCAGTTGCATAAATGCGCTAATAATGTAAGTCGCTCTGTATAATGATGAGTATTACCCTTCTGTACTTTCCTTAAAACCTGATAAATTCCAATTGTTATCAGAGGAAACTGGTAGAACATACAAACTCCACGAAGAAATGCCCTCAATGAGTCCAAGACTCAAACCTATGACCTTCATGCTGTGAGGTGGACGTGCTAACCACTACGCCAACGTGCTGGCCTGGTTCTGGATGACTCATCGTTTAAATACTTTTTTATTGTAAACGATGAACAATGAAAATTTTAGATCACATAGGCATTCAACACAAGCCTTCAACGTAGCTGTGAATCTGAGCTAGGCTCACATTATGTTCAGGTTTGATAAAATTAGGCATGTGTCAGATGTGGACAAAAATTTTGTTATTTACCTTGAAGCATGAACGACATTTGCTATGACATATTTAAGAACTACAATCTAGCAATGACATCAAAAGAACACTTCTCTGGATCCATCAACAGCTCTGGGGGTTTTAAGGGGTTAATTACTGAAACTGAACAAAACCGAGTAGTCCCTGAACTAAGGCGGTCGTGTTTCTCTGTAGTAAGCAGTGGTGGCTCAGGTGGTTAAGGCTCTGGCTTACTGATCCAAAAGTCAGGAGTTCAAGTCCCTGGACCACTAAGCTGCCACTGTTGGGCCCTTGAGCAAGGCCCTCAATTGCTCAGCTGTATAAAATTGCAAGTCACTCTGGATAAGGGTGTCTGCGAAATGCATTAAATGTAAATGTAACTAAGGGAACCCTGGAAATTCCCATCTAGTGTAATGTAGAGGATGATATTAGTACATAGACAGCATTCTTTCGTATTGATGGAAATTCCTGTATTCCAGCAGTTCCTCCCCATACACACCTGACTACAACAGAACAATGAACTTACAGACCAAAACCCTGGAATACTATTTTTAACCTCAGCCATATGGTATTTAGTAAGCATTTCCTTATCACAATAACCTGTTCTTTGTTTTCTTGCATACAAAAATATGTCTTACCTTGTGCCTGCATTTTAGAACCACCCCATAGGCTCCTATAAACAAGGGAGGGAAAAAAAAGAAGTAATTAAAATTAAACAGCCCGGCTGAAATCTGGATGTAATACATCGTAGTCGCTTGTGGAAGGATGCTCTACAGGTTTGTGTATAAATTCCGGTAATAAGTGCCATGAATGAATGTGGAGAATTTTGTTGCAGTGAATGAACAACATATCTGTCTCTGGACAAGTTGAAACCTCTGAATGGAGGCAATATTTGGCTTTTTATATTTTTTGGGGGGAAATTGTTCTTTTTCTAAGGCAAAACACACAGCAACATATCAAAAGTAAATGGACACCATCATTATTGAAAGATTTTTACATAGATATACATAATAGTAGTCAAGTTTATGGCGATACCTCACAGTACTGCTCAGTACTTGGTGTTTCTCTGCAACATCAGTGGCCTTACAATGGGGATTATTTTCAACAGTCCTCTTGACAGTCCAAAGACACCTGTCAGAGAGCCCAGGTCTGCCTGAGCGAGATGCTGTTGATTCTTTGCCTTTGCTGGTGAATTGTACAATCACTCTGTTGACTGGGGCAAGAGGAATACCAAGGTGTTGTGCAATGTGACGCTGGCTAAGTCCACCCTCAGATTAACCCACAATAGGCCCACAACTCTTTTGCTCCTGGTGTTCATGGTGAAGATAGGCAGTATAAACAATTTATATACCGTAATCTAAAATTCAAAAATACCACGTTGGTACTTTCTATTCCCAACAGGCAAAAGAATGGAAAGTTGATGGCATTGTCAATACATTCTGCTTAAAAACAGAGTTTTTCCCCATTTTGAGGTAATATCTTGACTGAAATTAGTAAAATATGTTTACATGAACAAACATCAAGATTTTAATGAACTACTCTCAACCACACAAGTGTCCTGTATTCATATTTTGCTGATTTCTACACATGAATTCCTATTAGAATTTGCTACAAGTGCTACAGTCGCTATACTGTCATTAATTCAAGTTATTCCTTTATAAATTCATGTGTAATTTCACTCACTTTGCCAAACCACTCAATTACTACTAATAGTACCAATATGGGACCACATGGCGTCAGCGTTGGACACGCTCCGTTCCTATCGTGCATGTCTCCAGTTCTATACAGAGCTCAGTTTCAACATAAAAGTGTCTCTTGGAGCCACTTCTAAATAAGGGAAGATTCGAAGGTCATCCATTCAAACAACTGCTTGTAAGTTCAAGTTATTGGGAGATTTGTCAAGGTCTGGAAGAAGATCCAAACTGTCACATTAAGCTGAAAAGAAATTGTTTCAGATGGTCAGGAGGAACCCAGAAACCACCAAGGCACAGGCCTACCATGAACTGGAAGCTGCTATGAGGGTGAGTCAGGGAAGTTTTACATTGCCATTGTCTGAGAGGCTGCTGTCCAGTAAAACAGCCACTGCTCCAAAAGTTTGCAGTTGACCAAAAGGACAAAGAAAAGCTTCTTAAGGAAGGTTTGGACACAAAAAAATAAAGATATGTTTGAAGGAGTAAAAGTGAGGCATTAAGTCTCAAGAACATTGTACAGACTGTAAAGCATGGTGGTAGTAGCATCATGTTCTGGGGCTGTTTTGTGGCCAATGAAACTGGTGCACTACACAAAGTGGATTAAAAGTTTGGGTGGTCCAACATGATAATGGCCCCAAATACACACCACTGCTGGTTATAAAACGGATAAAGTCCTGACCTTGGCCATATTGAAAATATGTGGACTGTGCTGAAAAGTCGGGCCGGTGCCAGAAAACCAATAAATTTAATTGAACTCAGTCAAAATGAGTGGTGAAATAGATCAGAATTCTGCCAGCAAGTCAAGGTGAAACTTGCTAAGAGACATTTTACTAAATATTAGATGTGTTGTATGTATATATTTTGACCCTGTGCTGGTATTAGACAACCTAAACTATAATCACAAACTAGTGCACCAAATTGTTTTTGTGTCCCTATAATTTCTATATATTTTCTTCAAAGACTGAAATTATCATGGCTGCAAAGGACAATTAAGTACTGTAAGAAAATGCCCAGTTTATACACAGTTTGCTCATGACATTATTTATTTTCTTGGTTAATTTCCTGCAGTACAACCACTAACTACAAATTTATCATATGGCACATACAAATAAGCCATCATTATTTGTAAAACAGGGCTGTAGAATGTACACAAAATATATCTGCTTTGAAAGATGTGCCATTTGTTTTTTTTGCACTCACCTTCTCCTACAATCCCAAGGACCTCAAATTTATTCATCAC
Organism: Neosilurus mollespiculum; assembly: GCA_030014195.1. Taxonomy (NCBI): domain Eukaryota; kingdom Metazoa; phylum Chordata; class Actinopteri; order Siluriformes; family Plotosidae; genus Neosilurus; species Neosilurus mollespiculum. The sequence goes on along the minus strand of JAQMYF010000014.1, from coordinate 15,720,100 downwards.
ATCACCAATGAGGCGAATCTTCATGAAGTCAAAAGGTAGGAAAAGAGGTCAGTGTGTGTGTGTGTGTGTGTGTGTGTGTGTGTGTGTGTGTGTGTGTCCGTAGGAAGAGGATGGTCAGGACACACAGCAATACGCAGCACTTGGACGGGTCATCAGAGGCAAAATGCTGCTCCCTTTGAGGCCCAAATGTGATCCCATATTCCTAATACACATTCACTGTAACAAATGCACACACACACACACACACACACACACACACAAACACACACATAAAAAAGGGGGAAAAAAGATTTGTTAGAACTGAAGGCTTCTGTTTGTAAGCAGAGATTAACACCTTAAAGCATGTAATGACATCCTAGTCATGTTAAAATCCTCCTTTGGTAATGATCACGGCTTAATATCATTATGTAGTATATACCACACAGGAATGATGCAATCTGATTGGTTTGCTATCTCAGGATTAAAAATAATTTTTCCAAGAGGATAGTGCTGGAATCAAAATGGCTGCGTATCAGTTTGTCACATAAATTTGGTGTGGGAAGTCGTCATTATCTTGTTGAAAAACAGGGAAATAAATCATAAAACCCTCACTTTACTTTGCTTCTCTTGTGTTTCCACATGGTAATCAGTTAGGTTAGAAGGGAGTCCCACCCTCTCGCTGTGTATGACGGCTTTTGCCCCTGGGGCCTTTTGGGGCCACTGGTGTAGGGTGCTGGGCTCATGATCGAGAGTTCGTGGGTTAAAATCCCAAGACCCTAGACTGTTAAAATCCTAAGACCCTTGGGGAAGGTCTTAACCACAAGTGTGCCTCTGTCCCCTCAGCAGTATAAATGGGTACCAGCAAAAAAATACTGGGAAGGTAACCTGCAATGGACTAGTGTCCCATCCAGGAGGGTTGAACTCTTAAGTTGCTCCACGCTACAGAAACTGGGATAAGTTCTGACTCTGATGAGGCACTAGGCTCAGCTGTAAATGCCCAACAGACATTGCCTTCTTTTTTAACCTGCTCCTAAGAGCAGGCCAATAATGTCAAGTTCGGTGGAAAAACACCTAATTTAAAAATATATACTTTCATTTTGACAGCCGGCTAGGTTTAGCATGCCCATAGGAAGGGAGCCTCAGCTGGTTGGCGCACTTATGCTTGGCATATATCGCTTATGATGGAGTCTTCCCCTGTCATTGGCAGCAGGAGACCCCAATGATTGCAGTCCTGTTCCCCAGAGCAGGCTGATAAAGTCACCTTAGTGGGTAAAAAACTGAGAATTCTTTAACAAAAATTTTGTTTTTACCACCAAATACATTAATTCCAAATGTTTCATGGTATCACTTTAGAATTAACAGAAGAACCAGATGGGTAGGGCTAGGATTAGCTTCACTCAGAGCACAGAGCTCACCTAACCAAATGTCAGGCATAAAATATGTAAATAAATAAATAAAAATCTATTGTTTTGCTTTTTTTGTGCTGATGTTCTCGTGTATTGTTTACTAGTTGGAGGTTGCTGAATTGAGTATTACACCCCGCAAACTCTGCGGAATACTTGAATCAATTAAAAATGTAAAAAATTAAACATAAAAATCTCATTTTAGTTTGCTTTTCTTATACAACTCTGTACTTTTATGCTAAAGATTATTTGTCTTAACATTTTGTCTTGTGGATTTTTCAGCGATATTCACCTTGCCTTCCACAAATGATTGTTAATTATGCCACAGCGATACTAGGTTCTCAGTTCTGATTGGTTAGATGTTGATTCTTTGTCTATAATTGCAGCTCTGAGGGTAGTGCCAGCTTCAAAACAAATCACAGGTTTAAACTAACTCGTAACATTTTTGTTTCTATTGTAATAATATATACAGCAAATTGTTCACCACACGTTCAGCACGATACAGTAATTACAAAACATACAAAACATCACTAGTAAAATTTACTCTAACATAGCATTTCTTTATGTTAACTCTGTAAATTCTATTGCCAGAAGTTTACTAGTCACTTTATATTTATGACCAACATA
>JAQMYF010000014.1:15700330-15711052 GCA_030014195.1 Neosilurus mollespiculum | reverse complement strand
GAGTCGGCTGAGATGGGCGCCAGCCTCCCCGTGACCCTAATTAGGATTAAGCGGTTCAGAAAATGAATGAATGAATACTATATATAGTATTGAATAAAATAAATAAATAAATAAATAAATAAATAAATAAATAAATAAATAAATAAATAAAAAAAATCTTTTAAAAATTATATAAAGAATAATCCAAGTCCACTTTAGGACTTTTTGTAACCTATTAACCTATTTAGGATTAAAGATTAAAATAGGCTTTAAAACCATACTATAATTGGTTTTACTGATCAGCGATTCAGTTTATGGGATGGCTGATGTACCTTTTTTTTTCCTTTTTTCTTTTCTACCAATGAAAATAATGGAAAGTTCTACAATATAGGCTTGGAAAATTATGTGGTTTCTGCTGAAATTACTATGTTCAGCATTTCTACTTTTTTTTTTTATTCCCCCAACCTTAGGCCAAGCAGTAATGCAGAGGAGGACACACTCACTTTGGATGCTCTCTGTTAAAAGCTATCATACCAGCCCACAAGGTAAAGTTTCTATGTGAAGTGAAAACTCACATGTCAATATAAAATAGTTTCTGACTTCCTACACGGCCCTATACAGCCTCTGTGCCTCTTTGCACTGCCAAAAATTGTGCCAGTGTTTCCAACTGGCCTCAAACGGTTTGCTCTTCGACAAATCTAGTGCCTACATAGTATGGACTAACATCTGACACACACACACACACACACACACACACACACACACACACACACACACACACTATTTATATATATATATATATATCTCAAAGATATTACTGAGAACATATTGTATGGCATAAATTGAGTGTTACCTCTAGGAGTACAATGGCTTGTCACTGGGACAATATCCTCTAAGGTACCCATTTCATTAATTCATCAGTTTGCTGAGCCATCTAATCCTATAGGGTTGCAGAAAGACTGGAGCTGCATGTCTTTGGACTGTGAATAAATCTGAATACCCAGAGAAAACTCATGTAAGCATGGGGAGAACATGCAAACTCCACATAGAAACGCCCTCGCCGGGCTCCCCGGGCTCGCCGGGCTCTCTAGTTTAGAGGTGAATGTGCTAAGCACTATGCTACTGTGCTGCCCAGGTACTTATTTGTACTCTCTGTACACTTCTTGGAAACATACAGTATATGTACCTTTTTTGGTACATGTTATTTACCATAAAGTACAATAGTTAGCTCTAGGAAGTATATTTTTGTCGATAGTGTCCTGGATACAGAAACGAGCTCCTACTGCACTCATATTTCTAACAATCTATGCAGTCCATTAATAGTAATCACTGAGTGATGTCAGCAGAGTTTATGGAAAAGAAAAATAAAAAATAATAGAGATAAGTACTTTGTGTAGAACATATTCACCTTAACTATGAAATTAATCAAAGTTCTGCGATGTGATCCTCACAAAAGGTTTTATCATGGTTGTATCCTTGCCTAGCTGTACACACCAACTATGTGATCTTGTATTTTTTTTATTTCTCTGTTTATCAAAAAGGGTGACGTAATGGTTAGAATGTCCATCTAACAGCAAGAAGGTCCTGGGTTCGAATCCCAGGTTTAGGCATTTCTATGTGGAGTTTGCACGTGTTCCTGGGGCTTGCTTGGGATTTCTCCGGGTACTTCAGTTTCCTCACACAGTCCAAAGACATAACTAATTGGCTGTTTAAAATTTCCCCTAGCTGTGGGTGCGAGTGTGAATGGTTGTTTGTGTATGTTGGCCCTGCGATGTTTGGGTGACCTGTTCAGGGTGTATCCTGCCTCGCCTCACCCAGTCATCTATCTGACTGAGACAGGATCCATCCTCCCAATGACCCTAATAGGGGATTTAACTGTTCGCCAATTGAGTGAGTGTTTATCAAAAAATCATAAGCCATAAGAATAACACAACTTTATTGGTCTGCTGCAAGGCCGCCCCATGCGCAATAGGCTAATATACACTGTATGTTCTGACACCATTAACTCATAGCCAGCAATTTCAGCAGTTTCTGCTACAGTAGCTCTTCTGTGGGATCAGGACAGACGCACTAGCCTTTGCTTCCCTGGATTGATGAGCCTTAGATACCCATAACACTCTTCACTGGTTCACTGGTTGTCCTTCCTTGGGCCACCTTTGGTATGTACTTACCACAGCATACCAGGAGCTCCCTACAAGACCTGCCATTTTGGAGACGAATAGACAGAGACGTTGCGGCATTGCAGTGTTACCCTTTTCAAAGTCTTTCCCATCCTTACGTTTTCTTCCAGCACATCAACTTCAAGAATGGACTGTTCACCTTCTACTTAATACGTCCCACTCCTTGGTAGGTGTCTCTGTAATAATCAATGGTATTTACACCACATATCCGTGTTCATAATGTTTTAATAGTATAGCTGATCAGTGTATAGTATTTATTCGTAGAATATCAAAAGTCAATTGTTTACTTATTCCTATATCTATAGATACAGTAGTTCTATTAAATTCTATTAAAAACATTATTTTAGTAGATCACTCTTTTAGTGGAAGACTACTGCATATGTCTTGAAGCACACATTTATTCTCGACAGTGGTGTTGTCTTTCCAGTGCCCTAGCGCAGCCCTGAAGACTTTTAGTTTTCACATCAGGTGAGTTGGGTTTGTCGCTGTTTCAAACATTAAAGACCTTTACTCATTCCACGCATGCTCCATCACCCTTCTTTCTTCAGTTCTTTGGGGAGGGATGTATAATGGCAGATTGACAAGCCTCATGTTCCGGCACTCATCTTTTATTTAGCTGCCAGCTCTCGCTACAGCAAGAGGAAATTTATAGTCCGTTATAAGAGCCCTGGACCACCCATAAACCTGTCACAGGGTGAACTTTGATGGAGTCACAAATTTCACCCGCACAGCTTATGATCCTTCTTCCCTCACATACTCACACCATATGCCTCCTTTCACATTAATAATTCATTGTTTCATACAGGGATGGGATGAAACATGCTACATAAGGGTCATATAGGTATTCGTAATGACTGACAGTGCACAGAAATGGTAAACAGTCTTGGATATAGAGGAGAGAATAAGGTATGGCATTATTATAAGACCGTCTTATATAGTATGGGTGAGGGTCAGAGTTACACATACATTGCTTTAAATATTGTTTTACAATGACTTAACCCTTTATACAGCCACATTTTTTAGGTTTCCCACCAGTTGTTGTTCTTCCATGCAAATATAAGATATAAAGGGCCAGATTTACTCATGAGTTATGCCAGCACAAACCCAGGTATTGGCGTATTTGGTAGTTAATAAGGAGGCACAGTGATAAGATTGCACCTGAGAGGTGGGGACATTTTTGTGACTGGCCCTGTTGCATGTTCATTTCTGGGAGTTCCCCTCTCAAGGCATTAAATATGGGAGGAAAAATATTTAAATCAAGCACACAAATTGATTAGCTAATTACTGCTGATTAGGGCTATGTTTACTCACTTAGCCAATTGCCGAACCACTTAATCCTTCTAGGGTTGCAGTGAGGGTGAAGCCATTCTCAGCCAACACTGGGAAAAGGCGAGGAATATCCTGAGCCAGACTATCGCAGGGCAACACACAACCATTGACAGTCACACTTAGGTATAATTTTGTATACTAGGTCTTTGGACTGTTGGAGGAAACCGGAGTACCTTGAAAAAACCCATGCAAGCACAGTGAGAACATGCAGACTCCACACAGAAATCTCACTGCAAAAGCCACATGAATTGAACCCAGGACCTTCTTGCTTATTTTATATTTTGCGCTCGAGATGGTGGCAATTATTACTGCACGGAGGAAATGCCCCGCTTAGTAATTTTGTATAAAAGGTGACAGGGTGGCATCATGGTTAGGACTTCCCCCTCACAGCATGACAGTCTTGGGTTCGAGCCCTGTGCCCAGTAAAAGGAAGCTTCTGTGGGGAGTTTGCATGTTCTCCACATGCTTGTGTGGGTTTCCTCCCACAGTCTAAAGACATGCACAATAGGCTAATTGAATTTTCCTGCGTGTGTATGTGATTGTTGTAGGTCTGTGTTGCACTGCAGTGGTCTGTTGAGCTGTTCATGGTGTACCTCATCTTTAGCTGGGATGAGATCCATCCCCATGTGACCTTAATAAAGCATAAAGCAGCTCACAAAATTATATAAGATATGATGAATCTATGTACAACATTTGACACAGAGTACACAAAAATATTTAAAGCCTTTTGTTCAAATCAAAAACTTTTTCTTTCTCCCCGGTCATCTGACAAGCTGTTTTTTTATCTGTTCTTCTGTGTGAATTGTACATTGATTAGACAGTGTGTGCTCAGTCTATCGACTTTCAGTTTATCCTATCAAAAGGACTTTAGCAGAAAAATAATGACAGTGTAAATAATCCACTTTGTTCACGTTCATTACCCCTACCACCGCAGCCATAACACCACTTCTGGTGATTCTATTAATGAAATAGCAATAAAATGGGTTAAAATAATTTCACCCATTGGAGCCCAAAACTAGTGGGGGGGCACTAGCTAGTCATGTGACACAATTGTCAGTAACTGGCTGCATGGATCTGCAGCGTTGGATATATTACAGTTAGCCCACAGACTCATTTTATATCTCTATACATTCTGTGTGTTCAGCCCCATAGCAAGAAGGTCATGGGTTTGATTTCCAGACTGGGACATTCTCTTTGGAGTTTACATGCTCTCCATGTGCTTGTGCGGGTTTCCTCAGGGTACTCCAGTTTCCTCCCACAATCCAAAGACATGCACATTAGGCTAACTGGCTCTTCCAAATTCACCCTAGTTGTGAGTATAATTAGTTATGTGTGTGTGTCGCCCTACGATGGTCTGGCGAGCTGTTCAGGTAGTACGCCGCCTTCGCTCAGTGTCAGCTAAAATGACCCTAGTAAGGTTACCCAAATGATACCTCATATTGATTTTTCTTTTACCTCTGACAGACAAGTGGGACTTAACTTCACTCCCCAATGATACGAGTTACCCAGATGATGAGTGTATTGTGTATGTTTAATGAGCGAAAGACAAAGACAAATGTGAAAAAAAAACCCTAAAAAAATAACTTTAATTTTATTGTCCTCTCTCACTCATGGCCGATGTCTGTGTGTATCTGTGTGTTAATTACCTGATATGAATAAGATACAATTTTCCACAGATCTTCTTCTGGAAACTAGATTTGATTTCGTTTTGAGTACATCATATAACCAGACAGGCATCATTACATCCTGTAATTAAGATACACAAGTGTCCCCATTTCCTTTAAAGCCCGGCGGAATATTTTCAATCCTTCCAGCCATCAAGCAAAATATCCATGCAGAAGCAGACAGCCATAACAGAACTACAACACCCCTCCTTCCTGTCTGCATGACACATAATCAAGTCTTGTTTGATCTAAAGTGGGGACAGCTGATAAAATCAGTATCGAGCTGTTATGAAATGCCTTTCATTCCCGTTAGAGTCGAACAAAAATAGCTGTTACCAAACAACCCCAGTGATGTGAAGATGATGATTGGAGTTTCCCTTATTTAGTTGACGAATTCTTTCTTAAATTTCATTTAATGCATTGCTTAATTAGTCTAATTAAGGCGCATGTGTGACAAAGACAGCTGTTGGTGTGTACCTCTACAAGACTCATTCCTATGCAGAGCTGGTCAATAAGGCGATGTGTTCCAGTCCTGCACTTAAGTGAAAATCAGTTAACATTAGGACAACGCCATATTTCAGACATCGACCATAGACAGGCACACAATTTGTCTTCCTTGACAAGCTTTCCTGACAGATTAAAAGCATTTTTTTAAATAAGTAGTATCTATTATCTATAAATCTATTAGCAGAAATGTAGTACATCATAAAAATAAATAAACTGTAATAATAAATGAATGAATGAATGAATGTTTATTTCAAATATGTAAAAACAATAGTCAGGAAACAGTACTTATAGAGAGTATAACAATGACAAAATAAAATAGTTAAATAAGATGTAAATTATAAAATAATTAAATTAATTATCCACTGAAAAGAAAAGAAAACACAACAACAACAACAACAACAACAACAATAATATTAATAATAATAATAATAATAATAATAATAATAATAATAATAATAATAATAATAATTATTATTATTATTATTATTATTATTATTATAATTGTTGCTGTTGTTGTTCATCATCATCAGGAAAGTTAGACCCCATAAACATAAGTCCAGCATTTTCATGCTCAATTATTTGCATGTAACTAATTGCAACGTTAAAGTGAAATGCATCCACTGTAGCTGTAAAACAAAACACAGCAAACAAAATAAAAATGTTCCCAACGTTTCACCCAACTTTATTAAAACCATTTCAATAGATTAAAACCTGTACTGCAACGTTGAAGAACCAAACCTAAAACTAGTTTATAGCACCGCCTAGTGGGCTGAAAGAGAACGTGCAGACAACAGGGTTTCACTTTACTTGGCTCATTAATAAATGTAATAAATGAAATATTTGCTATTGGTGGTATTATATACGTATTTTGGGATACTTCTCTCAAACTAAATGTTACTTAAATGATATGAAGGAAATATAGGCCTATTCCAATTTGTAGAAATGCATTTAATTTAGTGTATAAATAAGAACCGGAGGACTAAAACAACAAACAAACTAAATACAGTAAAAACATAATCACCAGTATTGCTACTACTAATTCTGCTACTTGCATGGATTTAAAAATTTATTTTGATTTGTATTTCTTTTGACGCAGAGCAGTACACATCCATTCCTATCTTTCAGGATGAAAAAATCAGTTTTATACACAATAAAATGTGATATGAAACAGGTGAGTTTTACAGGTGATTATAATCATGATTTGGTGTATGATGGTGTTTAAACAGTGCTTCTCAAAGAGGTATAGGAAGAGATTTTTATATTTCAGCCTCTACTGTGATCATTAAACAATTAAGTAATCTGGAGGAATTTGAGTGTATAAAGGGCAAGGGCACAAGCCTAAGCTGAATTCCCATGACCTCTGATTCCTCATTCATCTAAAGCTGATATAATCACATGGGCTCAGGATTATTTTGGAAAACCTTTGTCAAGCACTATATAGTGTTACTACCACAAATACCGGTCAAAACGTTTCTGGGCAAAAAGTGTGCGGTGATTTCTGGTACAAAAAAATGGACAAGTACAACCCCGTACTGCTGCACACCTTATGACCTGTTTGAAAAACAGTGCGACAAAATAACATCTGAAACATTTATTCACTTGGTGTCTGAAATACAGGTCAAAGATTTTGTACAAATCATTGTTTTCATTTTTTTATTTTATTTTTCTGATTTGGGGTTGTACTTCCTGACATGTGAAGATATGCAAAGAAAAAACATATCTACTGCACTGTAAAAAAAAAACAAAAAAAACGTAAAAGTTATGGTAAATTACTGAACGCAAAGTTGCCAGTAAATTACCGTAATTTTTTACGGTAAGAAATTCTTTACAGTAAATATACACTACAGTAAATTACTGTACTTTTCACAGTATGAAACAGCTTACCGTAAATAATGCAACAATAAATTACTGTATTTTTAACGGAAATCTTACAGGAAACTTAGCAACCGTAAAATTGCTGCAATTCATACACTGCTTTTTTCATTTATTTACAGTATTTGGCAGGTGCTCTTATCTAGTGACTTACAATTATCATTCCTTTAATACAGCTGAGCAATCGAGGGTTAAGGGCCTTGCTCAAGGACCCAACAGTGGGGACTGAACCGCTCACCTTAGGATCAATAACACATCACCCTAACCACTAAGCCACCACTGTTTTAAATGCAGCTGTAAACTGGAAACCTTAGTTCGTATGTGCCATGTTGCTGGATGGTATAATAAAATAATTATTATACAGCATATAATGAAAACCTGATATAAAGGACATTCAGAGTAATAAAAATGCTATTCTATATATATATATAAATAAATTCTACCTCACCCCACGCAGCGCCACAACGCCTTTAATAGCAAGAAGCCATTAACCAAAGTGTAGGCCTACTGCAAAGTTTTTTGCTGCCGATGCTAGCCAATATTTTTATAACATTAGATCCAGTCAGTTTGTGCACTTGCAGAAATAACAGCCAAACGGTTTACTGTGCAATTAACATGTGGTTGCACTCACATGGCGATCTGTGAAAATCTATTACGGTATCAATGCAGACAAAGCCGTGTGCGGCAAGCTGCGGATACTTCGCTCCTAAGAAAATTCCTGGCATGCTACGTGGTTATGGTAACTTACTGTCGAACAATCATACAATATATTACTGTAGCAAGTAACGTATATTACCGTAAGAACTACGGCAATCGGTTTCAGTGTCATTCATTCATTTTCTGAACCGCTTAATTCTAATTAGGGTCCCGGGGAGGCTGGTGCCCATCTCAACTCTGGGTGAGGGCAGGGTACACCTCGGACAGATCACCAGGCTATCGCAGGGCAGAAACACGCTGATGGCAATGCAGACTACTTTTGATGAAAATCAGCAATGGTTCTTTTACCTGCCTCCCACCACAGACAGTGAGAGACATGACTGGCCTTTGATAACCCAGTTAGCTGCACTGGGGCGGTTACAGTGTACTACTACTAATATTCATTCATTCATTCATTTTCTGAACCGCTTATTCTTAATTAGGGTCGCGGGGAGGCTGGCGCCCATCTCAGCGAGGGCGGGGTACACCCTGGACAGCTCGCCAGGCCATCGCAGGGCCATCAGTCACACAACCATTCACACTCACACCTAGGGGTGATTTGGAACAGCCAATTAACCTACTGTGCATGTTTTTGGACTGTGGGAGGAAACCGGAATACCCGGAGGAAACCCACGCAAGCACAGGGAGAGCATGCAAACTCCACACAGAAACGCCCAAGCTGGGAATCGAACCCAGGACCTTCTTGCTGTGAGGCGGACATGCGCCACCGTGCCGCCGCTACTACTAATAATTACTACTAATAGCTTATAATAATAATAATAATAATAATAATAATTATAATAATATATTTGTGATGCAATGATTAATCCTAGGCAACAAATAATAATAAAAAATAAATAAACAATTAAATGAATGATGGGCGACATGGTGGCGAGGGTTTCCTTTGGGTACTTCTGTTTTCTCCAATACTCCAAAGATGTGAACATTAGGCTGTTCCAAATTGTCCCTAGATGTGAAAGTGAGTGTGAATAGTTAGTGTGTGTCTTTGCGTTTGTGTTTGTGTGTTTGTGTATGTGTGTGTGTGTGTGTATGTGTGTGCTGGCCCTGAGAGGGTCTGGTGAGCTGTTTACATCCAGAACCACGCCCAGTGTCTGTTGAGATAGGCTTCATCCTCCCCGCGACCCTAACAGGATAAAGCGGAACCGCAAATGAGTGAGTGAGTAAAAAATGAAGCAGTTCCTGAATGGTGTTATCCTGGACATGTTCGGATGGTGGCGCCACTAATTAGACTTAGACTTAGACTTAACTTTACTGATCCCTTTGGGATGCCTCCCTCAGGGAAATTTAAAATGGTGACCTGCAGCTGGGATTGAAAGTAGAGAAAAGCAGAGACGAGTCTAAACGATATGTACTTTATTTGCCACTTCTCCGTGTATCACAGTCACACAGCCACCACAAGGACAATCTGTTTGTTTATGTATTAGCAGGGTTTCCCTCTGTGGCTATTACTGGTGTTCCAGTTTAACTGGTTTTCATGTTAACTGGTAATTGGCTTATAGATGTTAACACTCTGCCCACTCTGCCAACATTTACCGTACTTCTGTTTGACTTGTGCAGATTTGTCAAGACGATTACTCTCATTCAAAGTGAAATCTAGTGCTCCACTTTGCTGTTCAATAAAGTGACACATATGTCGTGTCTCAAAAAATATGAAAAAAACTAGAAGTTCTCGTAGAGGAGTGGAGTGCTATGAGGGGAAGTTAATAAAAATCTATGTAGTCCACTTGTACACGTTTGGTTTATCTCTCCAGGCCCGTTTATTACTGCATGGAAGGTGGTGGCGAAGATTGCGAGAATTCTAAAAATTGCCGCGCATGGAATTCTGGGAGTGCCACCGAGCCCAACCAAAGTGGCTCTGTCAACAGCTCCACCTTCCTATAAATGTTCCGCGCATGCGCTACCACATCAATCGAGTCAGGCAGGAAAGCGTGATTAGTGTTGCAGTTCCGCCCACTGCGCTAGCTTCACAGAATGAATAAAAATGCAAAAATAAATGAATAAAATAAATATACCTTAAGATAATTAAAATAGGCGCAGCAGGATTCAGACCTGGGCCTGTGAGTTATCCGCTAGCACCCCCACTCCGCCGACAAAAAAGCTGCGTTTTATATGGTTATATAATCTCTTCCGAAAACGGCAATATTCATGTTTATTTTTCACTTTTTTTATCCATGTTATCTGGCGACATCAGCGAAAACTATTTGAAATTAAAGTCTATTTTGTCCTTTTTATCAGGGCTTCCTATTTGTCCAGTTTATTTAATATTCTGATCGGATTTTTTTTTTTGCAGTTTCCTGTAGCCTTTGATTGTAACAGTTACCCCATGTTTACACGATATCTGATTGTACTAATTGAATGTTTGGGTTGGGGTGTGGATCTTTAACAAGTATGAATGTCTTTCTTTTCACTTTCAAGTTGTGTAGGCTGCATTATTTCATGTGAAATATAGTGAGAAAATAATCTCATATTGTCTT
>JAQMYF010000014.1:15690330-15697830 GCA_030014195.1 Neosilurus mollespiculum | reverse complement strand
TGTATACTGTAGCTCTTTGTTTTTTTAATAGCCACTCACTGACAGGCACATGTACAGTGAACAATAAATTAAACAAATTAAAAATAAAACAATAATAATAATAATAATAATAATAATAATAATAATTCCACGATTTAAAAATTAGTTATATTAGTATTGTATCAAAATCAATCCATCGGCACAGGTCAGGTTCGGATCCCGGACTCTGGTTTTCTCCCACCGTCCAAAGACATGCCCTTAGGCTAGCTTGGCTAATTGGCTGGGTTCCAAATTGCCCCTAGGTGTGGTTGTGGGTGTGTGAATGGTTGTGGGTGTTGGACTTGTGATGGTCTGGCAAGCTGTTCAGGGTGTACCCCGCCTTCGCCCAGTGTCGGCTAAGATAGGCTCCAGCCTCCCCACAGCCCTAGTACTGGGATTAAGTGATTGGGCAAATGAGTAAGAGTGAGTGAGAAACTGCAAGCTATGAAATAAAATATTTTGTAATGATAAGACCTTAGAAAAAAAGAAATGCATACAAAAAAACCAAAGGTATCATAAAAAAAACCTATTCACCTAAAATAAATAGATTTTATAAAATTATTAATGATTATATTAATAATAATTATTACAATTTTTGTTCTAGGTTCATTCAGCTTGTTATTTCTTTTTAAAATTCTGTTTATAATGTTTTACTGTACATTTTCTTCTGTACATTCAACAAGCTGAATTGTATGTTATGATTAACTCCATTTTCTCTGACTGTTTTCATGGGAGTACTGTATGGAAGTAAGGAAGACATCTTCTGATTTCTTGTCAGCTTGCACGCTATCTCAGCTGTGGCCAATTTTCTTTGTGAATTATCACTGACTCGTGAGAGCAAATGCTTTGATCCGGGCAGCCATCTGGAGTTCTTTACGTGTAGGTTCTGCTTCAGACTGAGCACAGGAAAAAAAATAAGGCTTGACTTGTGATTTAGTGATGCTCCTCTTAGAGAGGAAAATGAATGCTGTTTAGACGCAGCTCTTGAAAGAGAAACTTAATCCCCTTAATGCTGAAGATATGGATTTAGAATCAATGTGCAAATGCTAAAGGGGATTAAATCTGATTTTTAAGAACAATTTCAAAAGGTTTAAAGAAGCACGCTAGTATAAAAAGGGTTAATTCAATGGCAGGTGTCTTTATTTTCAGTGAAGAGAATGATTAGCATGTTTTCGCTACCCTCGTCTAAGACGATATGAATTATATCTGGTTATTATCAATTGAGGTGGCACGATTGTTTAGTGGCTAGCATGTCCAACTCACAGCAGGAGAGTCCTGGGCTCAAGTTCCAGGCTTTCTGTGTGAAGATGCCTTGTGACAGTCTGGCAAGCTGTTCAGGGTGTACCCCGCCTTCGCTCAGTGTCGGCAGAGATAGGCTCCAGCCTCCCCGCAACCTGATAAGTGTATAATTATCAATTGACTCCCAATAACGCCATCATTCTTTCTTCCTTTTTCTCATTAGTATGTAGATGTTGTAACAGTACTATTATCAGACTTTTCTGCTGGTCACCAAGGGGTCTGATGACATGATGGGCAAAGCACCGCAGAAAGGTAACCTTATCCCTGGAATTCTTTTACATTTTATTTCTTCTGCCACAAAACTGAGATTTGGTGTATACTAATGACCAGCATTTGTTAGTTAGTTTGGGTTTGAACAAAATCCTGATCATACCCATGCAAGGATTTTTACCAAACTTGGTAGGGACACTACCTGAGTCCCAGACATAGTTTGGTTTTGAATTATTAAGCCCTGAATTAAACTAGCCCTTTCCTATATAAATTTTTAATTGCTTTTATCTGTCAAACAATTATACAGATCCCCATAAATAAATAGGGAACAGAAAACAAGCCATAGACATACTTTCAAATGGTATAATCCCCTTTAACTTTGAGTGACCTTGAAAGGTCAAAATCAAGGACGCTGGATTTTGAGCGCTTATAATTTTAAATGTGCCATCAGACATGAAGGTATGAAAGAACATTAATAGGAAACCATATATGGACTTTCAAATGAGAAAATTACCTTTGACCTTGATTGACCTTGAAAGGTCAAACCTCAACCATCTTCAAAATTCTTGAAATGAGAGTTTTTATTCTCTTCGCTAATTTGTTCATGTCCATGTATTACAGAACATATCATAAGATGAGCACATGGGTAATTTAGACCAGTACCCATATAGGGCCTATTTGCTACATTATCCATATCGTGTGGCGCAGACACCTTGTGTACTATGTGTGTCCCTTTAGTTTTAAAATTTAATCCTTATTGCAGCTTTAACTTGTATTTTGGTTTCTTTCACAGATAAACTACATGGTAAAGAAGACAAACCAAAAGGTGGCAGTGATCTACGCACCCCCCTACACACCACTAACAATGGTACAGTCCTGTCTTTTTAAACTTTACCAACTTAATGACCTGTTAACCATCTCAAGCTTATTACGCTCTTATGTGTTTTGCAGAATCATTTAGCTGGGAGAATTATATAAAGGAGACTTCATCTACACCAGCACCCCCCAGCTGTTTTCGACAGGTATGAGCCATTCAATCCAGCTGTGGTGTTCGGAAGGGAGTAAGCAAGTTAATATGGTCAATTAATTTTAATAACAAAGCTAGACTCCAAAACTTAGCATACCTAGTTAAAGGAGTGGGATCTCAGTTCACAAAATTGTAGCTATAAAAGTGCCTTCGATGATGAGGATGATCAATGCGCTATATGAAAAATGGGGTAATGGGTACTAAGTTGTACCTTTCCTTATACCTCCCTTATATTAAATATTGCTGACAAAGACTTTTGGATACAGTGCATTTTTTAAAAAACTATTAAAGGTACATAATTGGTACATAACTTTATAAATATATTATATGCATGTATCTTTCTAGGTCATAATAAAGTACAAAGGATGCATGTTTGAGGTACTACCCCACCACGAAAGTGTAATGGTACCATGTAGTGCTAGGTGATATATGGATAAATTATTGTATCGTGTTAGCTAACTGGATATCGCATCACATCACAATTTTGCAGAAATATCAACTTTCTTTCAGAAATGAACTACGGTGTTTTCACCCAGTGGATACAGCAACAAAGAGCTGCTTTAACATAGCATGATGGGTAGAAATGGTTTGAAAGAAGACAGCACCAGTTAAAAGTTAATCTAATTCCAATCTCTAGAGTGAGTTCTTGTGGTTTGCAAAATTTTAGACTGATAGCTTCTTTTATAATTATTTTATGGGCAGCTGTTTAAAAACTGAGTCTCAGAATGATGTCACCGATACCCCAATTTACATGAACAAGGATAGGATTTTGATACATTCATGCCATTTATTGACAGACTTGTGTTGGCGGTGTCAAAATGCTCAGATTAAAATAGCTGTCTGTGCAGTGGGAACTATATGCACCAGGATTGATATATTGCTGCACAAACACCAAAAATACTGAAATAAATAAGGTTTAGAGCCATACTCCTAGAAAATGAACTTGGTCCTTAATGATGTCATCATCGTGACATTTAAATTATTAAAATAGCAACTATTGGTCTAAGATTTTGCACACAGACATGTTTTGATTGAAATAAACTTTCATTAAGTGTTGTCTTCTCCTTTAATAAATATTGTAGGCCTATTATACTATATCACAATCTTACTAAGGGCAGGATAGTGAAATGGAAGGGCAGACTGGGTTATTAGCAGAGAGCTGAGATCCAGAGCTAAAGGATAAAAATTCAAAAATCAGATCAAATGTGTTTACTAACAAGTGCCCTGTGTTAATGACACATTTGCAAAAGGCGATCGATGACCATGAACTGACAGGTATTGCACAAAAGAACTGGAGCGCCCCCTATCTATATGTATGTGATTGTGGTGTCTGTGAGTCTTCATGTCATTCAGTCATTCATTCATTTGCTGAACCACTTAATCCTGCAGAGGTCGCAGGGAGGCTGGTTCCCATCTCAGCTGACTCTGGGTTAAGGTGGGGTGAACAGCTCGCCAGTCCATTGCAGGACCAACACACACACAACCGTTCACATTCACACCTAGGGGCAATTTGGATCAGCCATTTAGCCAAATGTCTGCATGTGTTCGGACTGTGAAAGGAAACTGGAGTACCTAGAGGAAACCCATGCAAGCACGGGGATAACACAGAACTCAAACATAAACTCCACACAGAAATGCCCTCACTGAGCCCAGGACTTGAACCTTGAACCTTCATGCTCACCACCCTCCACTGTGCCACCTTATTCTTTTATCTGTAAATATTTTCACAGTACAGTGTATATTGTGGGTTTTGACAGGTAAGAAGGCAGAGGTGGCTCAGGGTTACCAGTCAGACTGGTGGGGGTTCAATCCCCAGGACCACCAAGATGCTACTGCTGGGCCCTTGAGAAAGGCCCTTAACCCTCATAATTCCACAAATTAAAAAAAAAAAACCTTAAATGAATATTGATATCATAAAAATGTCATATCACTCAACCCTAATTTAGTACCTTTTTCTGAGAGGATGTACATTCAACATCAACTCATTCATGTTCTTCTTACATTGCACTTTTAAACATATACCTTTAGAGTCTTGGGTGTGATTGTTTTACTCTTCATCTATACATAATATAGAACATTGCTGATGTTTTTATACCTTTATTCCTGATTCTCCCTTAAAAGATTTCTAAGCATTCTGCATTCAGTGCAGTTATGAGAATTATGCACATACAGTAGCGTTGAAAAGTTTTAGAACACACTCTTTTTTTTATCTTATTGAAATGTAAGCAGTTCAAGTACAGTGAATGAGCTGAAAAGAATAAATGTAAGCTGTTTGTCAAAATAATTTTAGAAGAAAAGAACAAGAAGGTAGGCCTCATATCATGGAATGGCAGCAGTGTCTCCAAACGTAAACCTCAAACTCCAATCAACTGAATTGGTTTGAGACAAAAACAAAGCAAACAACAAGTGCAACACATTTGTGGGAACTTCTGCAACACTGTTGGAAAGAACTTGCAGAACTTACCTCCAACTGTGTTTTTTTTTTTGTAGTCGTGGCCCGGTGGTATGATGCTGGATTACTGATCCCAAGGGCGGGGTTCAAGCCCCACTGTCACCACGTTGTCACTGCTGTCCCCCCAGTGCATCTAACTGGTTTATAACTGGTAGCCATATCTCTCACTGTCTATGGTGAGAGGTGTGTAAAAGAACCATTGCTGACTTTCATAAAGCGTAGGCTGCATTGCTGTTGGCATGTTTCTGCCCTGCGATGGCCTGGCAAGAGAAATTAATAAATAAATAGCCTGCAGTGGACTAGATCCCATCCGGGAGGAGTTGAACTCCTGGTCACTTCATGCTACAGGGACTGGGATAAGCTTCAGCCTAATGAGCCAGTTGGGTGTAAAATGCCCAGCAATCTTTAGGTTATCTTTAATTTCAGAATACACTGAGACATTAAACTGCTTAAATTTTAATTAAAAACAGGAGTGTTTCTAAAACTTTTTTACCAGTATTATATTCAGTACTCTGCTATCATCGCTTGCATTTCTAAAATTTGTTTCTTCATTATACAGGATTATATTCTTTATTGGAAGCTTTGCAAGCATTGCTTTTCTACCAGTTCCTGTAATGTTGGTGCATTTATTATCATCTCATATCCAGTCCAGGATTCCTCCTACAAATGGTTTTAAAGTGGGAATGAAAGTGGAGACGTATGACCCTCGGAATGCTGCCTCGGTGTGTATTGCAACTGTGATGGGGTTGATGGGAGTCCGTTTGCGTCTGCGGTTGGACGGCAGCGACAGCACCAATGACTTCTGGCGGCTGGTTGACTCTTCTGATCTTCAGCCAGTCGGCACTTGTGAGAGGAGTGGAGACATGCTGCAGCCTCCACTGGGTAAGATTCCCCTCTGACAAAGTCCAAAAAGCCTACTACTTACTCACTGATGTCCTGAGTTGTTTTGTAAGGAGATGATTCTTTAAGGAAGGAATCACCAGTAACAGTGCTTTATAATAAATTGTTAGAGGTTACACCCTAAATATGTACGTGACAATGCATTATCTTAGCTTCCTATCTGATATCCATCTCGTAATAGGATTTCAATCTCTTAACGAATCATTTCATTTTCTTCCAGGTTTCCGAATGAACGCATCATCCTGGCCCATGTTCCTGTTAAAGACGTTAAATGGAGCAGCGGTAGCACCAGTCTCAGCATTCAAAAAGGTAGAACTATTTGGAACTAAAGATGGTGGCATCAGTTTTACTTCCACTTTACAGACGAGGCATACTTCTCATGGCACTTGAAGCATCATACAAATAAAATTGTATGCTTGTACCGTTAGTACTTACTTGAATTTGCATGTTCTATTCCTGTGCTTGTATGGGTTTCCTCCAGGTTCTTTTATTTCCTCCCACAGTCCAAAGACATGCAGATTACGCCAACTGGCTACTCTAAATTTCTCAGAGGTGTGAATGTGAGTGTGAATGGTTGATTCGCAAGCTGATTACATTTTACTCGCAAGGCCTGAAGCTGTAAAAATGCACTTTGTTTTTTAGAATTTTTTTAAAAATACAATGAAAACATCATTAGATTTCCACATAAGTCCTAAAAGTAGATAAAGGGAACTCAATAACAAAAATGAAACAAAAAAGTTAGCCATTTATTTATTGGACAACATGATCCAATATGGCATATCTCTGAGTGGCAAACGTATATGAACCTTTGCTTTCAGATCCCCTTGTGTAGTAATAACTGTAAGTAAATATTTGTGATAGCTGTTGATCAGTCCTGCACATCGACTTGGAGGAATTTTAGCCCATTCCATCGTACAGAACATCTTCAACACTGGGATGATGGCGGGTTTCCTGAAATTAACTGCATTCTTCAATTGGATTAAGGTTGTGACTTTACCGTGGCCATTTTAAAACATGAAATTTACTATTCTTTGGTAAAACAATTTATGTTTTCATGGTCATTGTTTATCTGTATGACCTACATTCTCTTAACATTTAGTTCTTGGACAGATGTCCTTTATCTATTTTCCTTTAGAATTTGTTATTTCAGAAATCATTTTTCCATTAATGGTAAGCAATCCTGGAAACAAAACAGGCCAAAACAATGATACTATCACCACAATATTTCACAGAGTAAGGTACTTATTCTGGAATGCAGTGTTTTTCTTTTCTCCAAACAGCTCTCATTTGAACCAAAAAGTTCTATTTTGGTCTTGTCCATATGCAGAATTTTTTAAATGGCTTCTGGCAAAGTAAAGGAGGGTTGCAATATTCTTTTTGGCAAGCAGTGACTTTCTCCTTGCAACTGTACCATGCACACCACTGATGTTCAGTGTTCTCCTGATGGTGGACTCAAGAATATTAACATCAGCCAATGTAAGAGAGGACTGTGATCCTGATTCTCCTGACCCTTCTGTTCTGTGAGTCCTGTGGTCGGTCCTGGTGTGCTGATGCTGGCTGGAGTTCTCATCATCTTGGAAGCCCCTCGCTCCTA
>JAQMYF010000014.1:15658610-15668675 GCA_030014195.1 Neosilurus mollespiculum | reverse complement strand
CAGTCCAAAAACATGCACGGTAGGCTAATTGGCTGTTCCAAATCACCCCTAGGTGTGAGTGTGAGTGCGAATGGTTGATTGACTGTTGGCCCTGCAATGGCCTGGCGAGCTGTCCAGGGTGTACCCCGCCCTCACCCAGAGTCGGCTGAAATGGGCGCCATTGCATGGACCCCGCAACCCTAATTAGGATTAAGCGGCTTAGAAAATGAATGAATGAATGAATAAAAAACTTTTCACTTGTTTTTCTCTCAAAATGATTAAGACATTAAAAAGCACTGCTTGCCACTTACCAACTGTTACAAAGTGCTGACACTGGAGACTCCTTCCATAAATTTCTGTCCTTTATCATGTCAGCAAGTACATTAAACAGAATCTGACCAATCAGGTATGGTGTAGTATAAGGACGAGGAGAGACTATATTGTACCGATGCTAAAGCCAGCTCAATGTATTTATTTTCCTTGCTGCAGTCACTCTCCCGAAGAGCCCGATTCCTCCGCTGTCCTCGTCCCGATTGTGGCGCCGCTCCATGCAATCGCCGTACCAGCTTCCTCACCCGCTGCCCCCACTGCCCGTCAGGAAGGGCGTGCGGGGCCGCCGACCCAAGAGCCAGACTATCGCCATGCTGAAAGCCATACAAAATGGACAGACACCATCGCAGGGCAGCACAAACAAGAGCACAGAGTCTGAACAACTGGAGCCCAGGCTGTACAAAAAGAGAGGACCCAAACCTGGCAGCAAGGTACGAGTCACAGTACGGGTAACTCCCATGTTCCAAACCCCTTGGCATTTTTTATTTTTTTAATTTATAGCTGTATTAATATCCTAAACTGTATGGTAGTATATTATTATTAATGTAACAATTTGCACCGCAGATTAAAAAGGTTTCTCTTTGTAGTTGTGATAAAAGATGGACGATTCTAATTTAGGATTATTGCACCTATATGAAAATAGTCAAAAAAAAAAAAACTACAAGAAAACACAAGTAACAGTGAAGTCAATACTGTAGTTTCGTTAATTATAACCCAGGGCTGGAGCTTAAACATGGAGTAAAATAACTCATCTGAAATGAGTTGTGTTTAAAGTTTTGTTTAGCCTCTTGCTAATGAGAGTAATGAGGGCAGTGTGGCCTAGTAGTTAAATTGGTTTAATATCCGAATGGGTTACTTATCTGAAGGTCAGGGGTTCAATCTCCAGTCCCACCACTCTTGGACCCTTGAGCAAGGCCCTTAACCCTTAATTGCTCAGTTGTATAAAAAATGTTAACTGTAAGTCGCTCTGGATGAGAGCATCTGTCAAATGCTGTAAATGTAAAGAATCATTTCCTTTTGAACGCTTCATTAACCACGGTGCAGGAGACCAACAACAGTCAAACTGATTCCTAATTCGAACCGTGACTAAGTGACAGAAAAAGCCACGCCATTTGTTGTCTGCTGATGTTGTTTTCTCTGTTGGCGTCTCTCTAGAGAAAACCAAGAGTCCTTCCTTCTCTGTCTAGCCCACCACTGACCTCGTCTGTCTCAGATGGTCGACTCTCCAGTCTCCAAATGACCAAAGACTCCGGAGCGTTATCTACAGGTGATATATAGTTTCTTTTATTGCAAATCATTTCCACTGACTTTCTACATTTAAATCTCTCTCTCTCTCTCTCTCTCTCTCTCTCTCTCTCTCCCCCTGTGTCTCTCTCTCTGTATCTCTATCTTTGTCTCTCTCTCTTTATTTAATTTTTTTTTACATCTTAACCCTAATATTCTAGTTACTCACAAAGGTAAAACAGCAACAACAACAACAAAGTTTGGTCTTTGTACGCTTAAACCACTGTTTTTTTATGGCTAGTCTCATCTGCATGCATCCAGACATCTTAGACTTGCATAGAAATCATTATCACCGAGTTCCTACCGAGTTCATCTTCATTCATGAAAACTCTCATTTCAGTGATTTTCACAGAGGAGCAAATGAGAAAAGAAATTGGCTTCACAACTAAAATGAAGCAGGTGGAGAATTTTACTGCCCTGGATCCTTTTCAGTGCATGAACATTTAATTTAAATATATACAATAATAGGTTGTCTATTTGTTAGAGCCCGAGAAGCTTCTATTACTCAACACAGCACATTAGATTGAAAATGAATTGGTTTTAAAATGTAGGGTTTGAAATAGGGGGTTGTGATACTTCCAGGCCTCCTTTTTGTGAAGCACTGACCTACAGAGCAGAGTCTTCCACTACTTTCTTGAAATAAAAAAATCTATAATAAATAAGATAAGCCCTTGTCCAGAGTCGGCTGAATTGGGCGCCAGCCTCCCCGCGACCCTGATTAGGATTAAGAGGTTCAGAAAATGAATGAATGACGCAAGTTCTATATTAGTCTTGTATTAGAGATGGGGGGTTGGGGGGAGATTGGGATTTCATTTATGTATCATGGTTCTCTTGTACAATTATTCATGACTCCAAAATCTTTTCAATTCCAAAATCTTTTAAGTTAATTTTTAATTTTTGTGTGAAATTGAGATAAAAATTCCTTGATAGTCCTTCAGGTGGTGCACTCTAAACTATTAACATATTGGTAGGTATCATATTTGCAAGAAACGTATTATTTTATTGTTATTAGAAATAACAAGTAACAAGCTTTTTTTCATATGGGTTAAGGTTTTAAAATTGTTTTTAAAAAAAGAAATCTCGAGTCAGGACATTTACAGGATTGCAGTTTAAATGGAATTGGTTCCCAAACATTGTGATAATATTCCGTCAAGTGGTCCCTGGTGATTCCAATCACTAGGATTATTTCTATACAATTCATCTGCATGTGTATATGTATTGTACTGCATTATGCTTGTTGTGCACATTTATGGATGGACGATAGATAAGAGTGAATGCACATGAAGAGTGAAAAGAAAGTCATTTGTGAAATCTCTGTGTGTAAACATGTTGGCATCAACTCTATCCAATCATCAGACAAGTTTATTAGCCATAAAAAAGGCTTTCTTTATGTCTTTACAATTGTTTCGCTTTACAAACTACGAGACAATACTGAATTCGAATATATGTGACGTCATCTTTATAGCTCGTAGCATTTGTAAATGAATGCAGCTCTCTCCGGATTTTAAAGCTGCTGCTGTTGTAGCGTATGGCTGGTTACCAAGGGCAACAATTTCAACGGGTTTGCGAGTGCTTATAAGATTAAACCCCTTTGACGTTAGATGTAGTCAGCACACTGGGCACCACAGAGCTGCTGCCTCCAATCCACTCACACTGTGTTAATCAATATGACCTTTAAAGCTATTTAAGCCAAAAACTGTTGTCGGCAGAGGCCGTAGGTTTATTTGTTGTTTTGGAAGGGTTATAAATAAGCGAGATGAGATGGAATCTGTGCAAGCATTCAGGTCAGTATGATTCCAGTTATGTTTATGAATCCAGTGAGGCTGTTCGGAGGACAGGTGTGCGATCTTCTCTAACGGTTAACCTTGTCTTATTTAGTGTGCGTGTACGTAAACAAGCACGGCGAGTGTGGCCCACATCTGGACCGAAAGCTGATGCTACAGTTGCCGGATCATTTCGGACCAGGCCCGGTGAACACAGTGCTGCAGCATGCCGTACAAGCATGTGTGGACTGTGCGTTCCAGCCTAAAACTCTCTTCAGCTTCCTGCAGTCTCAGTCAGATGGTGGGGAGATCATCCGAGGTAGGAGTGTGTCTCTGTGTGTGTGTGTGTGTGTGTGTGTGTGTGGGGGTGTGTGTGTTTTGAACCCATAATTATCCATAAATAAAGAAAATCACAGTACAGTTGTTGCACAAGCCGAACTTGGAACACTTGTCTGTGAATTCTATACACCCCATATACGCCTTGCACACCATTAGGCCTTTGTCTGCATGAAAAACAGCTATACTACTAACTCTATTACTTTCCTAGATAAAATTGTGTCTGCTTGTCTATGCTGATATGGGATCTGGAATTCTCATGTGTCCTGATGAATTAATAAGAGAAAATCTTATGAGAAAAGCAGCTCATTTTTTTGTGTTTGTGAAAGGATGCCTGTCTGGGCACTGCTGATGCTAATCAAGTATGACATTGTGTGTAACCTGGTTAGGAGCATTAGATTGGGGCTCCTCTCAGGGGGAAGCATATACATATGTGTGTTTGTGTGCCTGTGCGTGTGCGTGTGTGTGTGTGAGCCCATCTGTTGTAATGGTCTGCTTCCTTAATTTAGCCAAGCTTTCACAAGTGAAGCCTGGGAATAGGGACAAAGGAATCTCCCTCTTACTGCAAATACACCAGAGACCAAATAACGGCTCAACAACCAATGAAACTGCTACCGAATTAAAGTAAATTATATGTGCAAAAAATACACCGTAATGCATGTACCTATACACACACCTTCATTTGAAATGTAATTTTACTTTTATCCACGCAAATATATGCTACAGTTCGATCCAGCTCAGTAAAATTCAAATCATATTTACAGAGAAATGTATTTGCATGTCGGGCAGCACGGTGACATTGTAGGCCAATTTCCTGACTCCCAATTTCAGTATCTCTGGCTCGATCCTGAGCTTTTGTTAACATCCACATCGAGTTTCATATTCATGTTTTCGATGTTCTCATTGGGTTTCTTCTAGGTTCTCAGGTTTCCTCTTAAATACATGGTAATAGACTTATTTGGTTAAAGCTGCTCATTCAGGAGTGAATAGCATGAGTGCTTTATCTTCCATTATCAGTTTATTTTGGCTGGAAAAAAACAGGTTTCTCAGTGAAACCACCTCAGCTCATGGGCTTAATATCTCTTATTCGCCTGTTTCATATCTTGTTTTCGTTTTGTGTCTGTTTACCATAATAATAACAAGACTGCGTGACCTGAGGAACGATCTTGCACATGCGCGATAAATTTGAAATGCAACACCGATTCTTTTACCTAGAATTGAAAAAGTCTAATCAGGTGTTAAGAAACAGAAGAAGGCATATGATTTCAAGAGAAATAAAGCTAAAGTAGTACATTTTACCCCCTGCCCCCCACACACAGATTACCTTCGCCATGTTTGAAGTTACTTTAAACTTGCTGATTTTTCACTCATCCGTTTTCCAGTCCGTTTACTAATATCATCGTGCTCAGTGCAGGGACTGACACTCTTGTACAGGAGTAAGCAGAAGGTTTCAGAAAAACATTGTACCAAGAGATAACACTGTATATAATGTCTGTTTAATATATCTGGTTAGTAATCTTTATGAGAAATTACTCCTAGGGGTGAATGTGTGCATCAATGTGTGTGCACAATGGCCTGAGCTTGCCTGGTTTACTGTTAAGAGTGTATCCTGTGACAGACCTGGGATCCAGTGCAGCTCTGTTCAGGATAAAATGTGTACTGACAGTGAGTGAGTGAGTGATTAAGCATTTGCATAGGAATGTATTAGATCCTTATGCAAAACAGTCTATTTTTTACTGCAATTAGGTCGAATTAGCATTGCTAAATAAATGCAAATTAAGGTTCTCCTGAACCGGGAACCAAACTGAAATTGCATTTGTATGAATGTATGTGGAAAGATGAGTAGGGATGAATCTGAGCTGTGATGTCAGTGAGTGATAGCAGATGTGCTAGAATGTTTACTAGGTTGCATGCTGTATATGAAGCGAGAGTAACAGATACGGCCTACAGTTGACTTTTTATTCACCCCTCTGCACATGGAAGTCACATTGGGTAAGGCGTTGTTGCCATATGTGCTTTATTTTACAGTTGCTGGAGAGTTTTCTAGGTCACTCCTGTCTGGTCAGATGTTTTGCAGCGGGTCTTGTAGTTGTTCAGAAATTTGTACAGGACATCACCCACAGCCAACACGAATACCGTGCAAATAAGCAAGCAAACAGTTACAGTTGAGTTTAAACTGGCATGCCAATTCCATACTATACAGAATTTCTTAAAGATGTAGAATGATAAAGAATTATAGCACAACTCCCACACCCCATGGTAGAGTGGAAAAATCATTCAATGTAGATTGCAGTAATGTGGGTATAATATCAAAAACAAGAGCGCAAACTTCCACCGAGCCCAGCAATCCCCTATATGAACCAAAAATGTAAAAAATCAAAGTCAAAAATCCTTTAAAATAATCTCCGGGATCTAGAATTTAATCTGGAACATCTCCAAAATCTAATGGAGTCTTCCTTGTCCAAAGCCGCACATCTGGCAGAAACTACATTAAAATCCACACATAACTTTTTGTGTAATCCTCTTAACAAACACATACAAACCAAGGATAAAATATAACCAATACGGCAAAGGTAATAATAATAATTATTATAAGAAGAAAAACAAAGAAAAACGAACATTTCGTCACCCACTCTATCCTGTAGTTCATTCTGTATCCTTAAATGTTTGTTGGTGTATTTTAGCTGTATGTTTGATGCATCAAAGTAATAATTAGTCTTATTATTAGTTATTGAAATATTTGTGACCCATCACAAAACGAATCTTAATGCAGGAAATGAGTCTTAAACTGACATTTTGACATAGATGGCGCTTCAAAGTTTTTAAAATGTAACAAATTTTGATGAAGATGTGACAGAAATTGTATCTGAAGTTCAATTAATTTCTGTCAAAAACAAATTCAGTTTACATAAGAAGTCAGTTTGATGCATTAAGACTTTTTTTTTGCAGTACTGGGTCACAAATGTTTTGTTTAGATAATTAGAAGTCCTGTGTAATAACCGTTAAGAATAATAATCATACTTAGCTGGCAGGGACAATACAATTATTACAAAGGTGGTTGACCCAGAGCGAGGCTTAGCTATTGCACACAGGCTGTGCTGACCTTTCTTGACTGCATAATTTTTGGTAGGGGGACCAAGTTCATGCTCCCCCCTGTCTGTTGGGGCAGCCATGGCCTAATGGTTAGAGAAGCGGGTTTGAGACCAAAAGGTCGCTGGTTTGAGTTGGGAGGAGGAGTGGGCAGCACCTTCATCTTTCTCCACCTTTAATTTCTGAACTGCTCTTGAGCAAGACACCTAACCCCCAACTGCTCTGTGGGCACTGCAGTGTGGCTGCCCACTACTCCGAGTGTGTTTACTTGTGTGTGTGTGTGTGTGTGTGTGTTTACTTGTGTGTGTGTGTGAGTGCTCACTTTGGATGGGTTAAATGCACAGTCAAATTTCCCTTGCAGGATTAATAAAATATAATAGAATAATAAAAATAACCATAATACTCAATACAATAGGCGTAATACTCAGTCATTTGCAGAACTACACCCTGAAAGGCTCGCCAGACCATTGCAGGGCCCATAGAAATAACAGTATATATTATAAATTGTGCATTACTAAAAACCTTACAGCTAGAGGAAAACTAACCAATGCACCACAATAAATTTTTGACAATTCAGCCATGTGGTATAAAAAGCTTTAACTAGAGGTCAGCAATGCTGCTCTTTGTAATATTGGATGGTATAGGATGTGGCTGACATTGTACATAGTGAAAGACTGGGTGCAATCAGTAATTATATGCATACAAGTCACCTCAGCTATATGACATACAATGGTGCTTGAATGTTTGTGAACCCTTTATATTTTTTTATATTTATGCATAAATATGACCTAAATTATAATATTTTCACAAGTCCTACGCAGACAAAACAAACCAAATTAAATTTGATTCAAGGCAAACCTTCCAAACTCTCCTAGTACACATGAACATATGCATATTTTTATCACCAGGCGGTTTTTACTTACAGTTTTGAAGTTGCTAAATGTTCGATGGTTTGCATTAGCAAAGGTTACAGTAGGAAAAGGCTACAATTTCACTCTCATGAAAGTGCAAAATCATGAGAATAGGACAGATACTAAACAGATAATAAACTAACAAATCAGATATAAACTAGTGAACTTCTGAATAAAATAAAACTAGGGATAAATCATACATGCTTATATTTGCATATATTCATATGCAAATTAGTTCTGTAAGGTAGGTAATGTAAGTCTGTTGGGCTTTTACATCCGATAGTCCATCGCAGGTTTTCTTTCCAGTATTTTTGACTGGTACATTTTTGATGGGTTCATTTATACTGCTGGGTGGACAGAGGCTAACTTGTGGTTAAGAACTTGCCCAGAGGTCTTAGAGCAGTGGTGTTCTAATGGGGATTTAGGACAGAAATTAGTTCTGTACTACAGGTGTTCTGTACTACACTGTGTGTGGAGTAATTGCTGTTTTTTATTCTCTACACGAAAAAAAGGTTCATGAAACAGCAGCTAACCTATGCATGCAAGCTTTTAAGTTTGAGTGTAATTTCCTGTGTAATAACTGTTAAGAATATTAATGGAAAACACTGCATTCTAGCATAAGAACCTCACTCCATATGTGAAATATGGTGGTGGCGGTAGTATCATGGTTTGGGCCTGTTTTGCTGCTTCTGGGCAAAGACAGTTTGTTTTCATTGATGGAACAATGAATTCTGAATCATATCCGCGAGTTCTAAAAGAAAATGTCTCTGTGAAATAAATCTCAAGAGAAAGTGGGTCATGCTGTAAGACCCTAAAGACATAAGTTGTTCTACTAAAGAATAGTTAAAGAACAATAATTGTAATGTTTAGGAACTGCCAAGTTAAAGTCCTGACCTTAATCCAATAGAAATGTTGTATAAGCTGTTCATGTGAGGAAATCCACCAACAGTCCGAATTAGAAGCTCTTCTAATGCAGAGGAATGGATTAAAATCTCTTCAAGTCGTTGTGGAGGACTGGTCGACAGTTACCACAAATGTTTAGTTACGGTTTTTACTGCACAAGGTCTGAAAGCAAAACTTCACATAATTTTGCCACTCACAGGTTTATAATATTGAATCAGAATTTTCTCAATACATAAATGTTAAAGTGTAGTATTTTGGTCTTATTTGTTTGGAATCTACTTGTATGACTTGTGTGAAAATCTGATGATGTTTTAAGTCAGATCTATGCAGAAATATAGAAAGTTCGAAAGGTTTCACAAACTGTCATACACCACTGTAATGTGATAAAGTGGCCACTGCGTGAAGAAAACACCTCTTTCTCTTTCAACAAGTCTCATTCTGACTTTTATTTATTGCGCTGTATGTTTTTTTTTTTTGCCTG
The DNA here is from genome assembly GCA_030014195.1 of Neosilurus mollespiculum. NCBI lineage: Eukaryota > Metazoa > Chordata > Actinopteri > Siluriformes > Plotosidae > Neosilurus > Neosilurus mollespiculum. The sequence continues at coordinate 15,659,598 of JAQMYF010000014.1, read as the reverse complement.
CTCTCTCAGTTCGCTCTGATGGAGGGATTCACTATGTTAAGTTACCCCGTGCCTCCAGCGCTTCATTCGTGCTGCGCTTCCTCGAAACTCTTTGTCACCATTTACAGTCTGACAACCTGTTCAGCAGTCAGCCTTTCAGTCCACTCACCGTTAACACACACAACGCCTACGACAGGAGCAAGTCAGGTACGTGACTATACTATGTAAGACTATATGATATGCATGTCACTTCATAGCTTTACATTTGGAAAAACTGCTGTATACTCTACATTTGGTCAGAAGAACAAAAATCATTGATGGAAACAAATTAGGTTTTGTATTTTATTAAGTTAAACTTGCTTGACTGTTGCAGAGCTGCTAGTAAGTTATGAATGATATTTGTTCTGTTTTCCATCTTGTAGTGAAGGAAGAGACGTCAGAAGCGTTATCTATAGTGCGGGGTAGCAGACGCTTCACGAGAGACTCCTCCACCTATAGCACTCCAACTCCTACAAACCCACCGAGAACGGATACGCACTCTTCAGAAGGTATAGTCATGTTAGCCAAAGTATGGACTGTCCATGCAGTGGTCCAGGAACTGCGTCTGAGGAATTTAGTTTTTAGTTTCAATCAAAAAAATGGGGAAAAGAAAAGAAAAAAAGGTAAAAAACATCCTGCCAGTTTTGAGCTGGAATTTTTAGATTCAGCCCAGATTAACAAAATACAGTGATAAATCTCACTCCGAGCTGCTGCAGATCCAAATATTTCCTGTATCTGGCCCAGAATATCTGGTCCTGAAGAGATTTAAACTCAAGTTTTTGCTGCCCCTACAACCACTTCACAACCTTAGTCATCGATTTAAACAGTTAAAAACTATTGCTTATTAAACTGAAATAATTACATACATTTTATAGCAAGGGGCAGTGATGGCTTGGTGGTAAGGTGCTGGATTACGGATCCCAAGGTCGGGGGTTCAAGCCCCACTATCAACGGGTTCTCACTGCTGTCC
>JAQMYF010000014.1:15620082-15635888 GCA_030014195.1 Neosilurus mollespiculum | reverse complement strand
AAGCATCTCACAAAACACCACATCAGCCCTTGAGGAAGATGGGCTACATCAGCAGGAAACCACTCTGGGTTCCACTCCTGGCTGACAAGAAAAACAATCTGAGATTGTCATGGATACAGACTCAGAACTGGACAGCTGGGGATTCGGGACAATATCACCTATATGATTAAACATTTAGCATAAATTACAAGAAAAACAAACTAAAACAATTTTTTTTAAATATACATTTCCATTTTAGCGTGTGATAATGATGTTGTGGCCTGCTTGAGTGCCCATTCTTGCAGTTACAAGGAATGAATCATGCATCAAAAAGTTATAATTTGTTGTTTTACACTGCAGGCAGATTAAAAGATGTTATATATTTTCCACTGGACATAAATTGTGTGAAAAATTTGTTTTGTCATGCGATGCACATTATGAGCCAACTGTAATTCTTGTTTATATCCGAGTTCCACCAGACCATGGTGTAGCTTATTATCAGTCACATAACTAAATTAGGCCTGGAGGTTGCATAAAGGAGTGAGGAATTTGAATGAAGTCATCATGGCCTCTTTCACTAGTCATCCCAAAAAAAAAAAAGGCTCATTGTTTTCACTGTTTACCTCAAAAATCGGAATAATCTTCCCACTGCCCAAAAGCCTTAAAACCTGAGGGTCAGAGGCAACGACCCTGGAGCAGCCCCCTTAATCAGCCTTTAATCACACACTTTAAAAAGCTCTCACTGGCTGTGTTTTCTTTTTCCCCATTTACTTCAGGAAATCAATTGATTCATTGTTTGGGCTTCCTCAGATCATCAGAAGAGCGTTGAAGATTTCTTTTTGTCAGTGATGTTTTAGGCGGCACGGTGGCATAGTGGTTAGCATGTCTGCCTTACAGCAAGAAGGTCCTGGGTTTGGGTCCTGGGCTCAGATGGAGTTCTGTGTGGAGTTTGCATGCCCTCCCTGTGTTTGTGCGGATTTCCTCCAGGTACTCCGGTTTCTTCCCACAGTCCAAAGACAAGCATATTATGCTAATTGGCTGTTGTTGCCTGTAGGTGTGAGTATGACAGTGAATGGTTGTGTGTAGGTCCTGCAATGGTCCGGTGAGCTGTTCGTGGTGTACCCCACCTTCACCCAGTGTTGGCTAAGATAGACTCAGCCTCCCTTTGACCCTAATGAGATTAAGTGTTTCAGCAAGTGAGTCAGTGGTGTAATATCTTGCTTATTCACATAGTGGGATGAGGATTTTGTGGCACATGAGACAATTTAATGGGAAAAAAAAAAAAACCTTGTAAATATACAGAATAATTTTATTCTCTATTTTTTTAAATGGAAAAAAAGCCTTAGGGGTTGCCAAAGGAATCAGTTTGAGCTTCAGTTTTTCCAAGTATTGTGTTATGCGCTGCCATCTGGTGGATACTTTGTATAATAGTCAATACATAGTTATGTTTATTGTCATCAAATGGGCTTCTGGTTAATTAAACACAAAGGTGTTTCTGAAAATACTATGCCCATTTTTGATTATAATCCGCCACCAGTTCCGCAGTATAGGTTTAAAAATTGTCTAGGACCGCCCTGATTTCTATTAAGAAAAAAAAAAACCCAACAACATCTGAATGCAATTTACAGCTGGCATGCGTATTTTAATCCAGTGTTTGTGTTCATTTATATTGTTGATTTCATTGTTTGTATACTGCAAGTCAATAAAAACTTTGAGAGAGAAATTTCTGTATATCTGTACTTGTAGGGAAGGGGGTGGGTATACCCTGTGGCTTTACTGATGATAGTACTCGGGCCTTTGAGAAAATGATGGGTTGTCATTTTGTTAAGCGTCATTGTACATGTAGTGCAATGTGGACCAAATGCAGTTTGAGCAAAACACAATGTGTATCTGCACAATTTGAGGAGTGGTTTGGAAAGCCTCAAAAATATCCACTATCGTTAGTCTAGTTTCACAATCATAATGCCCCGTCGATCACGTGAACAACTTCTCCGGGCAGTGGGTATGGTGGAGGCCGGGTTGAGCTACCGTGAGGTAGCAACGCATATGGACTGGTCACAACCCACCATCAGAAACCTGAGTGACCACCACAACATGACAGGGTCAGTTGACGACATGTCACGTCCAGAGCGAGAGACAGTGATGACTCCCGAACAGTATTGCTACATCCAGTTGCAGCATTCACGGGACTGATTTCGCAGTGCTTTATCACCATTAAATCACCGCCTATATCAATACATATGGCGGCCATACCTGTTATTAACTGTTGTGGCTTTTATTTTGGCAAGTGCCATTTTGTTTTGTTGGTTTTGATGTTCATAATTTATTTGACTTTTTTTTTTTTTTTTTTTGATGCCAACATGCTATACAAAAATCCAGTTTTGGAAACCAGAATAAAATTTATGCCAAAAATTATAGTCTCAATGTTTTTAATGACTGTCAGTGTACATAAAAAACATTGATCTGAATGTATTGAATATTATTCTTTATAATTATCATGTAGGAGGCAAGGTGGCATAGTGATACGCACATCCACCTCACAGCAAGAAGGTCCTTGGTTTGATGCTCGGACATTTTTTTTTTTTCCCCATGTGGAGTTTGCATATTCTCCCCGAGTTTGCATGTTGCATGGGTTTCCGCCGGGTACTCCAGTTTCCTCCCACAGTCAAAAGACATGAATATTAGGTCAATGTTTGGTTAATTGGCCTTAGATGTGGTTTAAATGTTTAAGTGCAGCATTTATGGTCTAACGCTATTAACATTGAAAATGTGAAGTTACAAATATTCCATAAATTGTTACTTTGAAGATCCATTAATTTAAGAAGGACCAGGGAACATAGGTACTGGAGAACATTGTGTCTGGGGAACATGGGGCTGATCCTGAAAATATTCCCTATTAACAGCAGTGTTGCAGATTCTTAGCAGTTAACAAAATTACAGCTGTGTCTGAGGATAACACCTAGCTTACTATGCACATATCTATCGAATTCTTTTAACCAGTGGGATTTTTCGGAGGTTAAAAGGTTAGTTGCGTGATGATATACAAATACTATGTCAGTTTTTTCGCTGTGATGCTGTTAGCTATATTTACTAGCATTTCCATTTGCAACAAGGACATTTGTAGCCGTCCCTAAATTATTAAACAAATGGTAATTCTACTGTAAGGATAATCATAAGCAAATGGCATGGATTTTAAATGACTGCCAATTTGTCTTCGACAGGCCACCCCAGCAAACTCAGCTTTGGCAGCAGACTGTTCGCTGCAAAAAGAAGTCTCCAAGGACCCCAATACTTCATCAGGATCTGCACCTTACTCTTGCAGCTACTGGTACGAAAGTGTATACAGTCCATAAGTATTTCAACAGTGTTACAATTTCTGATATTTTGCCTTGGAACACCACCACAATGGATTATATTTGAAAAAAAATATTTGCTCTTTTTTTTTTTTTTTTTTTTTTTTAAAAACACACCTAACCTCACTATTCCTACAGGTTTAAAAGTAATTGAACAACTGAATGACAAACTGAAAGAAAATACACTTTAAATTCAACTGGATCAGCCAAGACTTTCTTACATGCAGAATTCCAGTTCAAAATTAAAGTTTATTTAGGTTTAATGACCCATTTCATCAAAGCTACATATGATTACCCACATCTTCTAGGAAAAGTTTATTCATTTGTATTAACCTGCAAATATTTTTAAATTATCCATTTAAAAATACTCCATTCTGGTGAGATGGAAGGCACTTGCTTTATTCTGGTTTATTATTGTAAAGCTGCATCATTTCACAGTGGGCATAAAATACTACATTAGGCTGGATAAAAAAATGTTTGGTTTCTCATCAGCATCCGCACCCAGAAATTGATGCAACGCATCAATTTTTTTTAAAAACCATGTTCAAAACCTCGGAAAACGCCTCAAACAAGGTAAAAACAACACAGAACATGATTCCGTTAGATGCTGTGATTGTGACTCTCAGATTGGTTTAGTTCTGTTCGAAATAATTATATTTTCTACAGATTTTTGAAACTTCAAGGCTGCTGTTCTACAGACAGTTGTTCAGAATTCAATACAGATCAAATATACATGTAAAAGACTGGTCATCTAGGGTATATTGTATAGCTTCAGTCACTACCTGCATTTAACTTTAAAAGCTTTTAGTCTTCATCAGTCACCTCATTACTTTATTTGAAACAAAAACAATAACAAGAAACCCACTTGCCACATTTAGGTTTTCAATAAGCTCTGATGAGAAACCTGTGGCCTTACCTTTCAATTTTAATGGCTCCACAGTGCATCCTGGTGGTTGAAGCTGAAGATGAAAATAAACACCCAACCATCCATCAAGCCAATCATTTAACTAACCAGTTAACCAATCATTAAAACCAACTAATCACCCAAATAGCCAACTATTCAACCACTCAAGGTACCAATCATCCCATCAGCCATCCATCCATGCAATCATACAATTAACCACCCAGCCACTCAAACGACCAACCAGCCATCCAGCCAATCAATCAATCAATCAATCAATCAATCAATCAATCAATCAATCAATCAATCAATCAAAACAAAACAAAACAAAACAAAACAAAACAAAACAAAACAAAACAAAAACACTGAGCTTTTTTTATTTAATGCAGTCACATTTATTTTCCTTTTCTATGCACAGTTACTAAACAAGCCCGGTGGGCTGGCAAGTTATGGTTTAAATTTACAATGAAAATAATCACAATGGTTACTAAAAATAAATACAAGGACAGAGATAGTTGCACATCTCAAAAATATACAAAGGTGTGTAATTAATGTAAACTTCGAAAACATTTTACAAAAAAGAAACAACTGTGTGTCATTTTTTTTGTTTGCTTTTTTAAAAAGATCATATGTACATGTTTATACAAAAATACAAAAACTGATGCAATTCGAAGTGAAGAGATGTTGAGTGACATGCCATTTAGCACAGAGACCTTTGCAGTATAATTACTGATCATTCATCCATTTCCTGACTTCTGTTATTCACTTTCATACCTGTACAATCCTTTGGCAAAAGCATAATGTGCTTCCCCATTTGTGCAGTGTGATATATCCGGTGATATGTGTAAGTATTTCATTAAAGGAAAATACAAGTTACAGTGAGATTCAGTAAGGAAATGAAACAGTAGAATGTGTGGTGATTGGAGATGATTTCCTGTGAACGCTTTCGACGAGTGTTTGGATGCTGAGGTACTGACAGTTCAGTGAAGCTGAACTTAAGAGTCAAATATTCCTAAAGGCTTTGCATTTCATTCCACTTTTCCAGCTACGGTAATCTGAGTTTTGAAAAAGGAAGATAACATGGGTAACTACCTGTGCACTGCTACAATATCTTAAGATTTATGATGTCACTAGTGTTGAAGGTATCTTCTGAAGCAAGTCAGTTAATGGGATTTTTTTTTAAAAGCTGATTTGAAATGACACATGGCAAGTTTAAAAACGATGGCAGTAATAACAGAACATGACTTGGGTATAAAATCTGTTTAGAGCACCAAAAACAGCTGAATTATTTTTCTTATCATACATCAAATATGTAAATTATGCAAATTTACAGCTAATTAGAAAGTTTTTTAATAAGTACAATATTTTACCATTAGCTAATACACCCCTGATATGAAATATGTTCAATTATAACCTTTTTAGTTAAATAAAGCTTTATCATTACTCTTTTTTGTATATTCATTAACAAAATAATTCTCTGGATAAAATATCCCTTAATGAAAAATATTTTCTTTCTTTCTTTTTTTTTTTTTACTTTTAAATGTTGCAATCTATTAGAGGATTTTACAGATTTCTTATTTTTATAGGTATGCATATGACCACACACAGATTAAAAGATACAGTCTATATGTTTTCAGTGTTATGATGAAAAAAAAAAATTATATTAGTCTGAAAAAAAAAATGGAACATTTTTCAGTGAATGGTTTTACTTTAGCAATGTTATATTGTATATATAAAAAAGTAATACAAAGTCTTTGTCAGGACATACATAAAGTATTGTCAGGACATACAGTACATGGTAACTGAACAGTCCAGAAAAAAAAGGCTGACATATTTTCATATATTTGTTAGTCGCACAACCACATATATACATATAATAAGAAACACACTCTCCTAGCATTGCAAATCAACAGGTAAGAGATGCAGCTACATAAACGCAAAATGGTTCATCATTCAGAGTTGATCACCTTTCTTTTGCACAATCGTTCCCCAGTACCAGCGTATGTATCACATATAAATAAATATGTCTAAATATTCTGAATATGTCCTCATTCATTCATTCATTCATTTATTTGTCCGACCACTTTATCATTCTTGGGTAATGTGGAGGCTGGAGCCTATCTCAGCCAACTCTGGACGAAGGCGGGGAACACTCTGAACAGCTCACCGGTTCATCACAGGGCCAACGCACACAACTATTCACACTTATACAATTTAACAGTTTGCCTTATGTGCATGTCTTTGGACTGTGGGAGGAAAACCAAAATACCCAGAGGAAACCTGCGCAAGAACAGGGAGAACATGCAAACTCCACACCGAAACTGATCCAGGGACTGCAACCCAGGAGGCGGATGTGCTAACCACTACGCCACTGTGCCGCCCCTGAACCCATCTTCAAACTTCTTATTTTGTATAATATATATTTTTTTCTACTATACCAACAGTGCTTTAACAGATTGTCCAGTTCTTCCATATTAAGGATATAAAGCTGAATCTATACATACAACAATACAAAATAAAAATCAAACATCAACAAACTGATTACCATTAACAGCATACACATACTCAATGAATGAAAACGATTCCCCCTCCCTTCAGTTACGTAAGTATATCCTTTTGAATTATAGACCCTTATTGCATGCTGTACAGAAGACAAAAAGGGGGGGAAAGGAGCACCAGAAGAGTGCTCAGCAGGATCGAATGATGTGAAATAGACTGAATCACAGCTTGTCCATCTTCCATGTTTCAGCACAGTGTAAGCTTTGATGAATTTTGCTGATTTCTACCATCTCTTACTAAATGTGAAGGGAAAAAAAAAAAAAAAAAAAAGCAATTCACTGCAAACTGAATTCACCATGAACAGCTTGCACAACTTCAATGGTATTCACAGAATACAGTAGATGATTTCACTTTTCATTCTACACTATTCATCCTAGACTTCATGTTCTATACCTACACAATGTATACATCATTAACATAATTAAGTGCATTAGAATGTAAAATATAACAATCTTTTCTGGTAGTGTATGCTCAAAGCTGGTGTTAAGAGAACTATAGTTATAAGCAACATGGCAGCCTGACAACCGAAAATAGGAAAATCTCGTAGGTGATGCCATGTGACTTACACATGGATGGTTTTCTGTCATACATAAATGTTAGGGTGGCCAATTTTTATATGAAAAAATTTTTTTTTCAATATTCTTTTTTACACACCCTTTTATTTTAGGAGGTTTGATGAAAAAATAACCCAGTACCCAGGTCTTCCACATCCCTTCATTTTTGCACATTTTGACTGAAATTTGGCAATATTTAAATTTTCCATAACTTTATTTTCTGGATCAATAAACCGTTTAGTCATTAACTACTTGTGTATAATTTACTATACTGGTAACTCATTTACTCATATAAATGACTGTAGTACAGAGTAGTGTACGATTGTGTGTATTAAACAAGAAACATCCATACAAAATGAACCTAACCTGCATGATGCATCCAGAAATCCTTTTGTTGCAGATGATTCTGTGAGGATTGGGTGAATCCTTTCATGCATCAGATTGTGTCTGTAACTGGCAGACAGTGTATCTGGACTACTATAGGCGTAAATATAATTTGTGTATGCAGGGATGGAGCTTTGCTCACAGCACACCTCGCCTGTGGAACAAGCTACCAGTTATTAGTCGCTCCAAACGAGTCCATAGTCTCGAAATGTGGCCAGCTTCAACAGCCTCAACTATGTCTTGAGATATATATCCAATACAAATTAAGCTTTTCACAGAAATGTATTTATTGCATAGAGACTAAAACAAGACTTTTCAAAACGTGTTGCTTTTGCATGAAATAATTGAAATGGAGTAAGTTCACATTTTGGATGTTATTTATGAATGATAATTACAAGTACATACTGATGAAATTTTTTAATAAAACATGCCGTCAAGGAGTAAACTTTATATATATATTAAAACATACTGTATTATTAATTTACATGGTCTGATTATACGTTAAACGGATTATTGATCCAGAAAATAAAGTTAAGGAAAATTAAAATATCACCAAATTTCGGTCAAAATGTGCAAAATTTAAAGGCTCTGGAGGACCACAGATTTATTTTATCGGCATAAAATATTTACTGAGTTATTTTTTTATCAAACCTCCTAAAATAAGATGGTGTGCGATAGAGGAATTTAAAAAAGAAATTTGGGCCACCCTAATAAACATCGCACCATTCCTTTGTATCCAGGATGTTTAAAGGAATTATCTTTGCTGTCTCCAAACAAGTGCAAAATCCATCTCAAACCAATTCATTTATGCATCAAGAATTCTCAGCCTTATGGAAACGCCTAGAATCAGGGTAACTTGTTCTGCTCTCCTGAATTCTGTAAGGAAAGGCCACAGTGTGATTGTCCTGTGTAAGCCTAACTAAAGTCCCAATTAGGAATCACAATGATGGGAAGGTTGGTATTTGTTACTGCAGTAACAAGTGTCAACAATGCTACAAACCACACGTGCCAGTTCTATGCAAGTTCAGTATAAACACTACCTGATCCTGGGGAACATTGGAGTGAGTACTTTAATACTTCCTGACTGAGACTTTAGTCGGGTCATGTCATGAGTGAAAAAAGAAAAGACTGGGCATCGGTTTGGTTTTTTGGAATCAGTATCCATCATGGATCCACAGAAAAACAGTACCAGTACTTGTGTTACCACAAATTCCAATAGCTTTGATAGAAATGAGAGACCATGACTAACCAAAACATAAGTTCACTTAATTAAAAAAAATACAAAAGTTTCAAGTGAACACTGGGACTTTTTCCACTTAATTTTAAGATGTAATAGAATCTAGGGAAATAGTGTATGTACTGTATATATCTTCATATGCCCATGTGTCACATTTATTTTTCTGCATCTTATTTATTTTTTATTGAGGGATTTGTTGACATAGGTAAGAATACCAAAAACAGTAAGAACGATACCACTAGGAAGAGCGGTCATCATGTGGACTTCCATCAGAGTTCTCAGTTTCTCCTTCAGAGATTGCCTGCATTGGGGCAGTGTATAGCCGGCTGCGAGTACTGTACCTGCTGCTGCTAGCTGCAGGTGGGATCCGAGAACGACCTTGTCTGGAGGCAGCAGACATAGTAAGGGTTTTTGTTGAGAAACCCTCAATATTTGCCTTGGGAAAAGTACTGGGAAGAGGCTCTGTGCTGGCTGGAGACTCCTGCACTGGAGAAGGAAGTTCCTCTGGTTGCCTGGAAGCCTCTGGTTCACCTGGGGACTTGGGGGTAATGGGGCTCTTGAGGATTTCTGTTGCGGACATACGGTAACTAGAGTCAGTGCGACTACCCTTCTTCAGCAGCAATAACTTAAACTCCTCATTGGAGGTGGTGGATTTTTTGGCACTCCTGTAAATGGGTCCTGGTGGTCGTTGAGAACCAGATGCAGCAGCTGTGGTAGTTGGAGTGACTGGGCACACCACAGGATGATTGACTGGACCACTGACAGGAGCAACACCAAGACGATTCTTCCCATTCAGCTCCCCTGAGTCTTTCCGCCCAAGTACTTTCCTCTTCGATCTAAAATAATTAAAAAGAAAAAATGGTAAAATAGGGTAGAAGCATCAGGAGATGTATTACAGGATCACAAAATTAGAAGATTGCATACACTGTGGAAAACAAATATTTCAGATTACCTGTGTATCATGGCAAACAGATCTTCAGTTGTGCGTAGTTTATTAGGCGAAGGGAATAAACTATCATCTTCGAACTTAGAGTCGTCAGTGAGAGGAGAATTTGAGTTGTCACTAGGTGTTGAATCTGTGTAAAATATATTTTACAGTTCTTTGAAACTCTTTTATAATGAAACAAAACATTTTTATTTTTTATTTATTTCTTTAATTTAACCTTATATACATTTCAGTACCTTTGCTGAAGTAGTCTTCTGTGTCTGGAGTTGACTCGTCCTCGTGTCCATCATGCGAGGCACTTCTGGTAGTGACATATGTCTCATACGCCTCCTCTCTGCTTTTGATATCGCCGGTTATGGACGTGTGTGACGAGGCCTCTAAACATCTGGCAGGCACTTTATCTGGGCTGTTGCATGGTACAAGGTCATTCCTGCGTATTTCACTGTAAGCAGGAGGAGACATTGTGCTGCTCAATTTTAAGGACGGTTCTGCAAGCGGTTGTGGTCTGGGTGCTTGACTGTGCTCACATTTACCACTTTCTGCTGACAATACTTCTTCCTCATCTGTATTTTTGCTGCACTTTGCTTCTTGCTGAGTATCTTGGCTCTCACAAGCCTGGGCTCTTGGGGTTAAGAAGTCTTCTTGTTCATTGGCTGGTGGTATGGGTTTTCTGAATGCTGTCATGGCCCAGTATGTTCCTGGGCCATACCTTTCCTGCCTTATTTTAATCCCCTCATGTTGTATAACAATGGCTTCAGGAAGTGTGCACTGAGATTCACAATGCTGCACAGCAGGTGGTTTGTAGGCTGGTGGTTTCCTGTTATGCTTGTTGTCTGCAGGCACAGTCTCAACTGTTACGGTGGGACATTTGGGCCGAGTTGCTTGATCAGCACTGGAGTGCTCAGAACCGTAGTTGCCTTCTACTGTTTTATCATTGGATGGCACATTAACTAACCTCAGAATAGTTGAAGAGATTGCCACGTGGGTTGAGCTGGATGCCTCTGCACTTGCAGCAGCACGGGCCTCTGCTAATGCAGCTGCTGCAGCAGCAGCTTTTTGTTTGTTTTGGTGAAGGAGGTGTATCTGGTTCCTGTGGGCAAAGGGCTTGGTGTGAAGAGCACTTAGGTCAAGGTGACAAGGTGGTGCTTGGGAATCAGTATCTCTCCTGCAGGAAGAGCTTGTGTCTCGAAGGGAAAGCTGCTGTTGCTGCTGCAGAGAGGAGAGTGATGATTTTCTTTCTGGCACTTTGGGTTTCCTCTTCCCACTGGTTGGGGACAGGGGAGCTGGGAAGAATGCAGATGGAAAAGATGATGTAGGTGTCTCTGACTGACTGGAATATCCACTCGATGGGGATGCCAATGTTGCAAGTTTCTCAGGGGAGCCCAGTCTAAAGTCACTTTCTGGTGGTGGAAGTGTTGGTGAGCTGGGCCTGGACCTGGGACAACTGGCCTGAGTTTCCACGTTTTCTGGTGACTTGACACATTCAATAACTGTTGTACCCGTAGCAGTGCTGGAGCTGGACAGTGATCTATAAGGATCGTTAGATTTCAAGTCATTAAGGAGCCAAAGGTCTGCATAGTCAGACTGCACAGCACCCTCATCCTTAAAGGAATGTGTGTCAGAAGAACTAAATGGAGAGGAGCAGTCTAGCATTTCTCTGATATTCTCTACACCCCAGGTGCCAAGCTGCTTGTCACAGAGACCTGCAGTGTCAAGGTGCCTGTCAGAACCATCCAACTCCAGCTGCAGCTTCATCTCCCTGGAAGACAAAGGCAGGGGCAGCTCACTTGTAATCTTTGGTTCATTCTCCTCTTGAACATCGACTCTCCTGCTTGTTTCCATTAAAGAAGAGCTACGTTTTGGTGGGGGTGGCTTAGCCTTTGGTTTTTTTAAAGAAAAACAACTTCTTCCAAGTGTACTCATTCCCTTATAATCAGGTTGAGGGTATTCACTCATGCCAGGAGCAATGTTCCCACTTGGGCCACAGTCAGGGTCAATGGTTGCATAGTTGCAATAGCTTCTGCTACCTTTAAGACCACAGTCCAATTGCACAGAGGTGTAGAAGCCTTCAGTGTCAACAGTGTAATTTGCAGAGCTCTCCAAGATTTCACCCGATGGTTGTCCACTAAAACACTCATATGTTTCTCCGCTGGAATAACTGGGACAACTTATACCACTTTCGTCTTCCCGTGAGCGCTTTGGGCTAAAGTCTGGAGGACAAGGTTGATCCAACTGGTCCTGGTTGCAGTTCCATTCCCCATCACTAGCAGTACTAACACCTGCATCATCCATCTGATCTGTAGCTGAAGACGTGAATGAATTAGATCTGTGTCCCTGACCTTGTGACCTGTCCATGTGGTAGGGGTCAATGATGAAGCCAGTAGTATCGTCTATAATGTGAGACCCCGTGTTGAGAGACAGTTCTGAATCACAGTGTGAGGAACCTGTCAAAGGAGGTGAGGCAGCTGGTGGTAGTGTTTCTGAGGTCTGTGAAGGGCATGTTGAGCTGCTTCCACTCCAGTTACCACTTGAAGATTGATGGTCTTCTTTGTGATCAATTTGGCCTCCAAGCACACCTGTGGTCGAGACAGAGTGGATGGGGCTGCTGAAGGTGTCTGAACTGGAGGAGATTTCACAGCTTCCCATGTCAGAGTTACGCGGAAGCCGGGACCTACCCCTCTCAATCCAAGCATTTTCAGGACTACCTCCATGCTGCATCCGCTTTAAACTTTCCAGTTGGAGCTCTGGCATGGCTTGATCATCAGTGCTCTCATCCTCATCTTTTAGCATCCTCCGTCCTGGACCTGGCAAGAAGTCCTCAGCCTCATAAGGAGAAAGCTCTTCATCATCCTCCTCATCATCGTCGTCACTGTCATCTTGATCATTGTCCCGTAGTCGACTTCCTTCCCGGGGCAAACTTCTTGAACGCAGACGAGTGCCCAAAGCAGTGGTATAGGTTGTATCAGAGCGATCTGGTAATGAAGTGATGTTACCAGTGGAGTGGGACAGAGAAGCTGGAATTCCTTGGCCCCTCTGTGCACGGATACGCCTACGGGATGGAGCAGCAATCAAGAAGTCATCAGTCTGGCAGCCAGAGTCCTTGGTGTTTAGGGTCCGCCCACTAAGGGACAGCTCCTCCTGGTAGAGGGACATGTGTGGGTTGACATGGGCTACCACAGATCGTTCTCTGGCCACAGGAGATTCATCTGAGTCTATTGAAAATTAAGAACATCTTAAAACATCACTCAAGAAGAAGGCATGTTCTGCTAAAATTACAGAAGGAATTATTGAATTCTGCTAAAATGGTCTTCCTGTTCATGAGCTACCCACAGTTTCATTTCTCAAGGTTGGATGTCAGATCTGCCTTTAACAACATCATTGAAGACTATATTGGGAATTCCTTCAGCTGAATCTGGGCTAAGGAGGGATACACCCTGAACCGCTTGCCAGTCCATTGCTGGGTAACACACGCGTACACACACACACACACACACACACACACACACACACACACACACACACACACACACCTAGGGGCAATTTAGAACAGCCAATTAGCCTAATGTGCATGTCTTTTCCACATGTCTTTACTTATAACTATTTGTGTATAATAAAAATACAATATCATTACTGGAGGCTCTGATAAAATCAACACCATTCCTCTGGGATAACTCTTCAAATCGTATGCCAACAATATGTTTCTTTATGTATTTTATTCTATTTTTTTAACTAATACTTAATGGCAGCACTGGACATGCTTAATAATAACAGAGTAAAAAAGTCAAAGGATAGCCAAAGTGCTTTACAAAATGAAGGAGAAAAAGAAGAAAAATAAAAAGTGACAGTATTTATAATTATACATTATAAAATTGAAATAGAATAAAGTTTGAAAAAAAAGGAAAATACAAAAAAGTGAAATGATGGTCTATTCCATAAAAATAGCTTTCTATTCAACTGCAAGCAACAATTTTTCTTTTTTTTTTACCTACTTTGTTTTAATGTGCTCTTTTTTCATGTTTGTTTTAAATTTATATATAATTAATATTAAATTTATATATAAAATTATAAATAATTTTTCCCCTTTTGTAAATTTAATTTAGATATTCTTTGTAACGTGATGTATTTTGAACATGTTACCTGTAACATTGTTTTTGCAAATCTACAAATAAAGCTATTGCAACTTTTGTGCAATGTTGTTGGTCTAACGTTAGAGAAGCGGATTTGGGACCTAAAGGTCGCTGGTTTTGCAGAGCCAAAATTTCCCTTGTGGTATTAATACAGTATATCAAAAAAAAAAATGTAATCAAAATAAAATGCAAACTGTTAGCAGGGCATAAGACATTTAATAAACAGAGAGTATCAGATAGTTATACCCATGTCTTGTTGCACTCGTCTGGGAATGCCTGTGATAGTTTTCCGTCTCCTCAGTTTTCTTCGTCGCTGTAACACAGACTGGGAATGAACCAATGAGCAGCGAGCACTGGCTTCTCGGTCAAATCCCGCACCTGCAATTTGAGACTTACTGCTTTAGAAATGCAGGAACATATCTTGAAAATGCAGATTATTTTGTGCTTGTAACTGTTTTTCAAAGTATTTCTCATTAATTTATTGTTGTTGTTTTTTTGTAACTGTTATTTCTGTGATTTTCCTCGAGAGTTTAGTTGTTCCCAGGCCTAGTTCCCACACTCCTGACCACATTAAATATTCACAATATTAATATATTAATTTAATCTACACTTACACACGTTAATAGTCTGAGTCATATGGGAGATTTATAAATAGGGGTTTACCAGTAACATTGATAGGGATGATGCAGGATGAGATAACTTGATTCTCATTCTTCACCCTTTCGTCTGGAGTGGGGAGTGGCAGAGCTTTCGACCAGTTCGTCTGCTTGTCCAGTGTTGTGGGAATGTTGGGAACAGGACACTTAGGTCTGTGTCCCAGAGCCACCATTTCCCTGTCTGTACTTGTATTGGTTCCAACCTGTGTCACAATCATTTTAGAAGACTTAGATAGAATGGCCTTGTGAAACATGAAACTGAAAGCCGATAAATGCACACAGCTGTGGTCTTAAATCGACAGGAAGCACATTTCCCACACATGAATGTGACATATAGAAATCAAGGAAGCAGGAGTGACCATGGGAAAGAGAAAAAGACTACAAAGGAAGCGTTAGAGAGAGATAAAATCGATAGGAATAGCTGGCGATAAAAGGGAAGGCAGAAGAAGTGTCCAACAAATATCCAGAGGTAGGAATTAGGACCAGATCCTATTCCAATGATACAAAATAAGGTCACGGGAAAAGATGCCAAAGAACTCAGCACCCTACCATAGAAACTTTAAATAACGTCACTAACGTTCTGTCAGCTCAAAAATAGCTTTATGGGAACATTGTTCTCCAGGTACTTTAAACAAATGATATTTCCCGTTAATTTGGTTCATTATCGGCCTTCTTGATGCTTTCTTTGGTAATTCTGGGACTAATTTAAAGTATAGTATTAAGTGAAACATTGTGCAGAATGTTTTGGATGAGCCTGGGAAGCTTAGATATACAGGATGTGCCATATATCACAAAATCTAGATGATGCTTGGGTCTGCATGCCCATCACTGGACATGTGTGACCTGTAGTCTTATTCCGCGAGGGTAGTAACGTGGAGGTAGTAATGTGCACTGCAGGATGAAGCACTGAGGATAGAAAAGCATGGTGCGAGAATTGAGGGGCAATATAAAATATAATTTAAACTGTGATTTTGAATTTACACACTTTCTATACATAAAATTTATAACAAATCAAGGCGTATAAATAAAAGCTAGTTATAATGGACATATGTTGGCCACAGCAGCATTTCAAGATGTAGCATCTTCAGGATTGTTTTTTGTGATCAAATT
>JAQMYF010000014.1:15562294-15577025 GCA_030014195.1 Neosilurus mollespiculum | reverse complement strand
AAATAAACCAGTCTCCCCTGCATTTCTCAACTACGGTGTGGACTGTGGAGCAAAAGCAGGAAAGGTTAACACTGGGTTTTCCCTCCAGCGACTTTCACTAACTGATGTCTGATGTTTGGTGTTATTTTGTTCAGGGAAAGATTGTCTGCCTACCTGAGTTACATGTACATTAAAAAAACCTGAGTTTTTTTTTTCTTTTTCTTTTTAATTTTGTGCGAGTCTGAGCATTGGTGTATCAGCCTCTTATTTTTGGATTTCTGTTTTGTTATTAACAATCAATCTGGGTTTTTTTTTTTTTTTTTTTTAAATGCTGCCTGTTGTGATGCAACTCAGCGATACATAACAGCCAGTAAGCATCATCATTATAGGTGTTAAATAAACATGTACTCACACATTTAAAAAATATGATTATATGGAGAGTTCAAGTGTAATTTATGACTACAGAAACCATAACGTATTAGAAAAAGAGCATTAACGCAAACATTTGCCTTGTAGCAGGCAAACAATAAAATTTTAGGAAGTTTGTTCAAAATAAATAAATGCGGATCTCTGATTTTCAATTAATAGATTTCAACATTTAAATTCTATGATTTCAGACATTTAAATTTCCATCTTAAGAATTTGTTGGCTTTTAAAATTTAAATAGTTTTTTGGGGTGTGTGTGTGTGTGTGTGTGTGTGTGTGTGTGTGTTTTTCATCTCTTGAGCTTGTTCGAAGACATCATTAGATTTTGATGACCTTGATGTGAAATTTCTTATATAAAACATCTCAACGTGATCAGAAAATAGCGTTCCTGCTCTTGAAAGTTTCACACAAGGCCAAAAGGTTTAAAGCAGCAGACTGGCAGGACGCTTTTGGCTGATTGTGTCTGATTGGCTTATTAGTGTATGTTCATACTGCGAAAAAAAACAAAGACCAGATGCTACTTAGGAGGATTTATTGTGTGTGTGTGTGTGTGTGTGTGTGTGTGTTTAAGTGTGTTCACAATCCAGCCAAATACTGGTTGACATTTCTTCTCTCCTCTCTCTCTTTTTTTTTTTGTCATCACTCAGTCCTCAATATTTGCCATGTGTGGGGTCACTTCCTCACAAGTCTCCAGAAAAGCAGAACAGTTTCACAAAGGGGGCCAACCACGGCGGCACTGAATAGCCCCCTCTGTGTGACGAAGAAAAAAAAAAAGCAAGGCCAGGTGTCGGCCACACGAAAGAAACAAGGAGGCGTGCGTGATAGATTGAAAAAAAAGAAAAGAATCACATGATTAACATTATAAGAGCTAATGGTGGTGGAAAAAAATCCTAAGTGTGACTGTCGCACAGAATTTCTTTTTGTCTTTTTCTAAATAGAAATAGGTTCTAAATTTATGTGAAGCACATGGCTAACCCCAACACCTCTGTGCTGCCCTGGCCAGAAGGTGTTTATTCATATTCTAGAACAATTTTCTATAAAATGGTATGCATGTCCTTGTTATTATATTGTTTCTATAGTGACTTATATACTTACTATAGTGACAAAGGTTCTAGAATGGCCTATGAGTCATATATGGTTTAAAAAACATGCCTAGTTAAACTTTCTATGTAGAAACCCTATTAAGATTTTTGACCCATCACAACAAAGTGGGTATTAAGTCGGAAATTATTCAATACTTTGTTGATCTTTAAACGCAAATTTCTCCAAAGTTGCATGCCTAAAATGCTAAAAATTCCTGGCAGTTTTTAGTTAGATACTCCACAACTAGCAACATATGTTCAAAATTTGGTATCATTTTAAAACTTAGGATATCAGCTACAGAATGGTACCAATGACTCAAAATTATTAATTTCCAACATAATACCCACTTTGCTGTGATGGGTCACATTTTTGGAAGAAGTCTCCAGTGCCCTCACATTGTACCAGTCAGAAAGAAAGCTGGAAACTTTAGTCAGTGGGTTTTGCACTTTTTCAGTAACTACACCTGCTAAAATACAGAACTTTGTATTTAATTGTACTATTAGTGCAGGAGGTATCCAAAAAAAAACAAAAAAACAAACAAAAAAAAAAACCATCAGTTGTTAAAATATTAAGTATTTAGTAAAATGTGACGTGCAGCATGAAGTTTATGTTGTTATACTGAGAAAATGATTAGGATAGGAGGCCATTTCTAAGCAAGAGAGGGGTATCTAAAACTGATCCTCCCATAGAAAAAAACCCCTATAGATTACCTGTAGAATCTATTGATTTCTATAGATAGACTGTACAATCTAAAGTCAACTAACGAATTCTAAAGCCCAGATCATAATTCTATAGAACTTCTGTAGAATCTATGTATTTCTATAGGCAGGCTATAGAATTCAAAGTCAATTTAAAACAGATACCTTCAACTTCTGGTCAGAACAGTTGCTGCTACTTCAGAAAGAGAAATTTTAACTTTTCTAAGACTGAGACATACAGGTTGGAATGAAACACAAAAGTTAAAAAATCAGAACAGATACGAGCGAAAACTCAGGACAGCTCGTTCACTATTTTTAGTTAATAATGTGTTCTGTAATGATAAACAGGGAACAGTGCAGCAGGTAGGCAGAAATACATCTTTCAAATCCAGCGCGCTGCTGAGAATTGTACACCCACATGTACGGAATTTACCACAGGATGGGTTGGGGTTGGAGGACCCTTCGGAAATTACAAGGCAAGTTAATTGCAGTTCGGCATAGCTGTAATTATTCAACTGAGTAAAAATAGTCCCCTTCAATTACTTGATCACACGGTGGAGGTGGATTTATTACTGCTGGATGAACGAGCCGCTACATGCTGCTTTTTTCAGAAGGATTGAAGATGCTTTTAAAACTTGTAAAATATTTGCTGAAATTTGGATTTGTTGAAATAAAAAAAAAATTAAAAAATCAGGAAAAATGAACAAATCATTCAACATTGCTGTGGTATAAATATATGTATACCAGATATACAGTATGTACTGTACTTTTTTTTATTACTAAATTTTATATTTTAGTCTTCTTTTACTAATAGTACACTTTAAAATAAATACTGAATTAATCTAATTATATGTATTTTTAATTCTCTTTTATTATTTAAACTAATGTTACATAGGGTGCTTTAAGGTTAAGGTGCTATGTGGTGAGCCCTTCTCTTTCGCTCACTTTATGGTCACATGATTGACTTCATGGTCAGAGCACATTTCCTGCGATGTCCACTGGAGCAGCTGCACTCGCCTGCAGGCCTGCAGCGCATCTCTGCGCCATCAGATTGCTGCATGTCAGCGCGGGCATCAAACCACGCAAAAATGCCTCAGCGAGCCAGCAATAAAATTCCCAGAATGCACTCGGTGAATGTTCTGGATGTGGTCCATTACCATCAAAACACAATATAAACTAGATTTAGTTCGTCCATTACATGACTAGAGACAGCTAAACATGTTTAAAAAAAAAACCCAAAAATATGCAATGTTTAAAAGTCATTCTCCTTAATTTGACCCAAAAATGAAGCTGTAAGGTTATGTAAATGCCAGAACGTCCAGATGTACAAAAAGCAATCATTTCGGTGAAAAGGATTCCCAGATCTTACTACAATTTTTACATGGCTCATTTGCATATTGCATGCGCTTGCAACGCCAGTGGTTATCAATAAAAGCCAGCGGTTATCAATATGATCCAACAAAAAGACTACGAACAATGAATCAGCTTTAACCTTGTTCAACATAAAAAGGGTCGCTCGAATGATTTAAGTCACGTTAATGTCTAAATGGCAATGTGGTGGAACACTGCCAAGACCTGAAGGACATGACAGAACGAGAGGAGAGAGACAGACAGCGGGGACACAGTGAGGAGAGGGGATGATGGAAGAAAAGAAGGTAAGAAACAGAGTGTATCTGTACTGACAAAACAACGAGAATTCGAAGTCAAGTTTTTAATAAGAGCTATTATTATAGAAATGACCTCATATTACAATATAAACCTTGTGCTATTGTTAAACACACACAAAATTCTACGATGGTGGTGCCTTAGTATGCTAACACCACCTTCAGCTGCAGCTGGCACATCCACATTTAAAAAAAAAACAAATTAATTCTTTTTTTTTCATCCTGGGAACACTGGGTATGAGATGGGACCACATCCTGTATCGATGCCAGTCATTAACATGGCACTGCAATCACATATACACACCACTACTGGCGGATTTTGGTATGTGTGGCAGGGTGCATGCACCAAAAATGGTGAGTTTTACACAATCAGTGCTCTGTTGCTTATTTGCCTTTTAACTCAATGGCTCCCAAACAAGCTAGAATTGCCACCGCACACCACTACCATGTAGCTCATGGTTTGACTGAAAGAACAGTATCTTTCACAGAGCCCTGACCTCAATCCTCAGGATGAACTGGCACTCCAGGCCTCTCACATGATATTAATACACTTCAGACCTCATTAATAGTGCTCATGTGGCTGAATGAACACAAATCTCCACAGCAACGCTCTGAAATCTCCTGGAAAGCCATTCTAGAAGAATGGAGGGAGGCCGGAGCCTGGAATGGGATCTTCAACAAACACACAATGGTGGATCGGCAAACAGTGTAGTGTATAGTTTAGTTTCGAGCAATAGAAATTTGGGTTTAGTCATGTTTCTGTGTAGAGCCAGTTAAAAACAAAGCTGTCATTAATCCGACAAATGATGTGAAACAAAACATGATTTGAATGAGTTGCAGGTATGACTTATAATATCACAATATGTTTCTGGGTGGCTAGTGGTTAATATGTCACAGCAAGAAGGTCCTAAGCTCGGCAAGGCACCCCCCCCCCCCACACCACCACCACCACCACCACCTCCACAGTCCAAAGGCATGCACATTAGGCTAACTGGCTGATCCATATTGGCCCTAGGTATGAGTGTGAATGGTTGTGTGTGTATTGCCCCTGCGATCTTAAGGTCTGGCGAGCTTCACCCAGTGTCAGCTGAGATAGGCTCCAGCCTCCCCATGATCCTTGTAGGATTGATGGGTAATGAGTAATAATGTTTCTCAAGATCATTTTTGCTGCCTACAAAGTACCTTGTCACTACATGTCCCAGCAATCCTAGCACTCCCAATCACTCATGTCATGACTCATGTCACATGATCACAACACACCTGAATGCACTAACACCTAATCACACTCCACCTTATATATAACGACTGTGTTTGTCCCATGCACAGTGCTAAGTATTGTTTTGTGTTTCTTTCTACCAGTCATTAGAGCCTTGGTTCTTGTTTCAAGTTCATGTGTATGATCCAATCTGTTATACTGACCATTATATTTTGGTCTGACATCCCGATATAGTGTGTGAACTACACCTGTGGGTTTCACTCTGCCTTTTCGCTTATCTCTGCTGTGTGGTTTGTCTCGCGAATTTCCCTCTGCCTGTCCACTGTTTGTAAGTCTGAGCTGTGTCATGGATTTGTCTGCCTGGACTTTTATTAAAACCCCTTTTACCGCAGTTGTATCTGCTTTACTCTTTACCGCTCAGCAGAGTCACAGTTCCCTTGTCACAGTAAAGTAAATATCCTTTTTCCCCCCACCTGTTTTCACAAAATAATTAACTGGAGAAAGAGGTCACGGCCAAGAGACACTTAGTGTTTGACTTTCAACTATCAACCTTTAGTTTTAATATTATTCATTTGTGGCCATATTATTAAAAATAACCCTCAGGTCACCCCAGCGGCTCTGTCAAAAAAAAAAAAAAAAAGAAATCCTTAGAAAAATAATAAAATGGTCTGCTTTCAGTTAGAGTGTATTTGGAGAGATTTATAGCAGGAAACTCCAACACCTTCATATAAAACCCTGCATTTGAAGTGTTTCTGGCTGTGGACAGTGTCAGCATTTAGCCATTATATAACCAGCCTGCTTTACGGCACTCCTTTAAGAAAACAAAATTCCCATAGCACGTGTTTGTTATTAAGCGAGTAAAATTAGACAAACTTTTCAAGAAAAAAACAAAACAAAACAAAACATTACTTTCCTTACAGCAATTTATGGCTTTAATTTATGTTTCAGGTTTTTCAAATGCAGCCTTTTTTTCCTCTCTTCCTCCTTTATTAAAGAAGCAAAACACACAGGCGCCCTGCAAACACCTCGTTTAACAAGACGGTAAATGATATTCAAGTCCTTGTATTAAAACATGGAAACATCAAGGGACACACTAATGTGACAGTACATGGACACTTTCATGCAATACATTGTCTTACTTTGTTTTCATACCGCACACACACACACACACACACACACACACACACACACACACACAAGCAATTTAATTATTACAATTCCCTCTGTTGCAGCTCATTCAGCCAAGCCTCTCCTCTCTGTTTTTCCTCACTCGCACGCTGCGTGACAGAACCCACTCACACGTTAGCACAGCCAAACACACACACACACACACACACACACACACACACACACACACACACAAACACAGATCCCGTCTGTTCCTTTTGCAATAGCAGGTTTTCCCTCAGTCACTGAAATACAGAGAGGATTCCTCCCTCTCTCTCTCTCTCTCTCTCTCTCTCCCTCTCTCTCTCTCTCTCTCTATCAAATCTAAGTGCTTTACCATTGTTTCTGTGTAGTATTTACTAAACTCTGAATAAACAGATGCTGACTAAAGTCTGACTCAACAGACGCTGTTAGCTACAAAACACTTACCTCGAAGTGCAAAGCTCACCTGATCTGCCTTTGTTATGGTGAAAATATAAACTATGAAAATCTGGTTTTAGTTGGTTTTTTCTTCATGTTCCTGTGTAGTTTTACTAAAACTCTTAAAAAGAGTAAAAGAGACACCGTTGCACAGATGCCTGTACAACTGCATCCATCATGATTTTAATACGTGCGTTTTTGCTTATTTTCCTGTGCAGTATATATTAAAATAATTAGTTTTAAATTAATTTCACTGCCTCAGGCTTGGTGAATTGAAAAGTCCCACCAACGTTCCGTCTCAGGAACTATTCAGCGACATTCACCCTCGCCTTTGGTGCATAGTTGTTAATTATCTCATTACAGTGGCACCTGCCAAGAAGTGCGATGTATTTGGCAGAAAGTAAACAGTTACTTCTTGAATTTGATGTGTTGAAACCAAGAAAAATGAGCAAGAGTATGGATCTGAGTGACTCTGACATGGGTGACATTGTAATTGCTAAACGACTGGGTCTAATCACCTCCAAAATGGCAGGACTTGTCTACTGTTCCTGGTATGCAGTAGTAAGTAGGCGGTACAAGGAAGGACAACCTGTGAACTGGCAAGAGTCACTGATGTACGTGAGGGGCAAAAGCTTGTACATCTGGCTTAATCCCACTGAAGATCTACTGGAGTAAAAACTGCTGAAGTAGTTAATGCTGGGTATGACAGAAAGGAATAAGAACACAGTGCATTGCAGCTTGCTGGGTGTCGGACTGCCTAGCCACAGACCAGTCAACTGGTGTTAATCTTATGGCTGATCAGTGTTTAGACCACATTTACATTTATCCCTTTTGACAGACACCCTTAGCCAGCGATGTATCATTTTAATACAACTGAGCAATTGAGGGTTAAGGGCCTTGTTCCAGGGCACAACAGAGGGAGCTTGGTGGTACTAGGGCTTGAACCACCAACCTTCGGATCAGTAATCCGGAGCACTACCTACTAAGCCACCACTGCCCTACATCCACAAAGCCATATTATACTCTATTTAGAGCTCATAAAAAGTGAATAGGAGGAGTGGGGTGTAAATAAATTTTAAAAATTCATCCTTAAAAATTCGTACATACACATATAGTGTATATACACTTGCATCTCAACATCCATTTCCTGTTTCCTATCAGTTTGGTAGAAAGAGACTCCTAACTGATATGAGCAGGTGAAGAGCTAGCTCAATAAGTCAACAGTGACAGCTTAGCAATAGCAAGCTTCAAACTTATAACACTTAAATACAAAAAAGACACCGCCCATCCCTTTTCTTGAAAAAAAATCGGGGAAACTCTTTATGCTTTACAAATGTGAAATATATTACATATGCGATTGCTGATATTACTGCACTGTAGTACAAATGCACCTGTGGGCACCTAGGAGTCTGATGTTTTATTTATTTTTTCAAAACATGAAACATTTATAAACCATGTCATGAAAGTCGGCAGCATCTTTAGTCTAAGCACAATCAGTGATCAAAACCAGGAGAAGTCTGAGAGCAGGGTACTAGAAATTCAGGGTCCAAAATAATGGCACACAGAGATCGGGACATTCTTTCACAATGTACAACCAATGTAGTTTTAAAATGAAATAATTCCTTATAAACAAACATAATTCAACTGCTGGGTTCTGTGTATATTTTTAGACTGCCTTAAAACTTTTTTTCAACACACAATATCACAGTTTAAAGCAAGAGAATAAGGTTACTTGCTGTTGCTATGGCAATATGGGATGTGTTAAATTATGAGTATGATACAGGACCAGATTAATGTTTTTTATGCAAATTTCCTATTAGAACATCAGCTAATGTTCTCTGAAACGCATGCATACTGAATAAATATTCAATTTTCTTTTAGCATTAACATGTTATGAGTTGCGAGACTAAGACAGCCATTAATGCGTCTTCACCAGGAATTTTTACGAAATTACACCCCACAATTCCTATTCACTACTTCTGAGCATCTTTTGTGCGTCCTATATAGTGCAGTACATGCAGTGTGCAACAGGAGATTTAACCACATCAATAAATGTAAAAAAAAAGAGAAATGATTGAAAAGATTCAAGGAAATCAGTGTGTAAGGAAAGACTGAAAACCACCGGTAAATGTTTGTTACCAGCATTGCCTGATAAACCATTATGCAACTGTGACAAATATAGCCACATGGGCACAGGAGTACTTTGGAAAACTGCTGTCACTTAACACAGTCCACCACTGCATACAAAAAATTATTGTGCAAGAAAAATCCACATTTTAACTTGTGTTAGGGAACATGAGTATGAATAAGAATATTAATAATGAATATAATATAAGAATATTAAGTATACCAAAAATGATTGTTATCAGTGACTGATGCAAAATCCAACATCTGTAATGGTATTGGGCACATCAGTGCCCACAGCATGGGTGAGCTTCATGTGTCAGTGAAACTATCATTGGGACTTAAGAGTTTCCAGTAAAGGTAACATCTCTTCCTGGGAAGTCCAAGCTTAGGACTAAGCTAAGTTCAGCAGGACAGTCCCAGCCTGCTCCAACAATTCCAATACTTATGTCAGTGAAATAAAGATTCATGCAAAATAACGAATCTAAGATTTTTGTTTTTATTGCATTTTGGAAAATACCCCAACTTTGTTTGTACATCAACTAACCTTTTGTGTTATAAATATAAATATTTGCATCACACACATTGCTTTATATTTATTAGGCTTTGAATAAATCTTTTTCCTAAATCTAATTCTTTTGGATTATTGACAAATATGGGGCTTTCCTATTTCTTGTTCATTCATTTATTTCTAAAACAAACAAACAAGCAAATAAAATGTCCATGCTATTGTGGAAAACGTGAGTATAAAGTGCCTTTATACATGTAGCTGTCATTATAAAACTCATTTATGTCTATGTAGTCACATTCATCTGGTTTTAACATTTGGATAGTTTAACTAAAAAAAAAAAATTCTACACAGCAGCCTGCAAAATCACAGAGAAGTATAAATGGATAAGACTAAAATTATCAGACCACTGGGAGAAAAAAAAAAGCACAGTAGGCAATTTAGTGTGTAATTTTCTCACAGAAGGAAGGACAAAAACACCAACATGGTCAATCTGAATCAAAATAAATTCACAGAGTAGCACCTGCTTTTAATTGAATTTCCCCATAGAAGATCTTCATATAAATGTAATCCTGTCCAATGACACTCTATTCACTAAAGATGAAATGATCAAAAATGCTGAAAGTACTAGATTCACTTTAACTTTTAAGTGCAATGCAGTGCACTCCACCCCTCTTAAGTTTTTCCACAGGCGGCTGTGGTTTTGGTTTGCTGGGTGCTTGAGTGGAGAAAGGAAGTGAGAGAGTGGTGTTAAAAGTATCGGCACACACACCTTTCACATGCTTGGGGAACGTGGGCATACCAAGCCTGGGATGTCTGCCAAGCTAAAGAGCTTTGGGCATCTGCCTGTAAGTTATGTGTCCTTTCTAACATCCAGTGATCTCTCAAATACAGTATGTTTTCTCCAGAGTGCATTTGTAGACAGTCATGGCTTTTAACTTTTTTGGATTTTTGCATGAGTTTTTTCCCCTCTAACACTTAGCCAAGTCAGTAACAATCCCTTCAGGTTAAAGCGTGTGTGTGGATCCAGATGGGGTAATAGAAGCATTCTGGGATGTTGTGAGAGGGTAAAAAGATGAAGTCCAATCTATAAACATTTCCCATTCTCTATACAGTTATTGTACAATACTCAAATTTAAAATAAAACAGTTTCAGAACACCACAAATGACCTGGCGTAGCAAGGTATTTATACCGTAGTGGTCAGAAGGTCCGCCTCATAGTAAGGTCCCGGGCTCAGCAATTTTGCATGTTTTCTCAGTGCTTGTTTGGGTTTCCTCATGGTAATCTGTTTTTCTCCCCATAGTTCAAAAACATGCACATTAGGTTAACTGGCTGTTCCAAATTGCCCCTAGGTGTGAGTCTGAGTATGAAAGGTGGTGTATGTTGGCCCTGTGATGGACTGGTATGCTGTTCAGGGTGTACCCTGCCTTCGCCAGAGACGGCTAAGATGGAGGTTTCAACCTCCCTGCGATTAAGCAAAAAAATGTGGCTTGGAAAATGAATGAATGAATGAATGACCTGTTATTCAAAGTCAAACCAAAACTCAAAAGGCAAGCTTTAGTCTTTAATTGTTCAAGATTAAACAAGTCTACACCAACACCAACTGGTGGTAGACCGAAAGTGTGGTCTTGGACTCCTTTCACATATACAATGTTTAGTCCATTTCAGTTGAATCTTGGTGAATCTTTTTTAATTGTTATGCATTTGAGAAGCCATGACCATAGTCAGGTACGGTAGCTAAATTCTGAGTAGCATGTTAATTGTTCACACAAATCAACATAACACTGGATCCGTGTCCTCATGGTATGGTGAGTTTGGGATCAGATTGAGGAATACCTTTTTTCCTTAGCCTAGTGTAGAGTTCCTAGATATAGCACATCAGCTGATGGCAAATCTCTAGAGGCTTATCTTCTACAGCAGTTGAGCTGGGCTCATCCATAGCCATCATCATCATCATCATCATTATCTTAATTGGCCCAAACCCCTATGACGGGCAGCCAGGGACAGTGTGGGTTTTTTTTTTTAAATGAAGACTCAGCATTCTTAGAAGGAGACGTCAAGCTTTTTGAGAATTGACCCCAATTTCCCTGAAACTACCTGCATTGCAGTGGCAGCTAAGGGCCTTCATGATTGTGCTGTATTCATTATTTAGGCTTCAGTCCCTCTTCATTCTGACTTTATCCTGAGCGAACTAACAAGGTCAGGCGTGCTTGGAATGAAAGCACAGCTACTACTCTCACCGTCCACAGTTTGCCCCTTACCAAGACTAATATACATCAAGAAGCTGCTGATTTAAGAGTAGGCTTTGTGTTGTAGCACTAAGTAAAACTGCCTAATGTTGTTACACACCATAATTCTATTAGCAAAATTCAGGTCAACCCAAAACATCCTTTAAATTACAGGTGTACTATTAAAATATTTGTGGACATAAACAAGTCAGACTTTTAAAGTATTTTATAAGCAACAAAACACAACATTTGCATATCTACTTTCTCATTACTGCTTTAACAACACCATGATCATAACCAGAATAAAAAATTTCCAAACCTCCATACTGCAGCAATGTGACCCATATTTTTCATACAACATAATGATAAATGTGCACTACACACACCAATTTCTCATTTCTGGTATCTTGTATTCCCATTCTTAAATAAACAGCTCTGAGGCTAGTTATATTATCAGGATGCCACTGTTTCCAAATTTCACATCTGGAAATACAAGGGAGTTTATCTAAGAACAAAAAAAACCTTTCTGAAACTACTGAGTTCTGGACTTTGGTGTCACCATAGCTATTTACGACCAGACCATGGCTGTGATTACTTAGCATGTGTAAGCATTCCAGATTGAATAACCCTATGTTTACACTAGCAAGCGACACATCTCTTGTCTGGGGTTTGTCTCCTTTTAGCAGTTGCTAGACCCGCTATCAACTATTAGCGCTAATGTTATGGTGCATGGGAGGCATGGTGGCGTAGTGTTAGCACACCCGCCTCACAGCAAGAAGGCCCTGGCTGTATATGATGGTTTTTATATGCAAAAGATACACTGTTATCAACTGGTATTTCTAACTATGGCTAGCAATGGCAAGACAATGAGTGTGAAGTCATTCCCATCTTTGACTGTCAACTTCCAAGGTAAATTGGACACAGTATAAATGATTGGATTTTATCAGTAGCCAAAATATAACTGCTTCTAAAGCAAAGTTATTAATAGACAAATTATATAATGTACAGATTGGTCCAGGAAATGGATCATGTTTACTAATTCAGTCACTCATTTGCTTAACCGGTTAATCCTATTTGGGTCACAGGAGGGCTGGAGCCTATCTGAGCCGATACTGAGAGAAGGGGGGGGGGGTAACACCCTGAACAGCTCCAAAGACCATCGAAGGGCTAGAACAGCCAATCTGGAACAGCCAATTAGCCAAATGTGGGAGAAAACTGGTGCAGCGGAGGAAAACCACACAAGCACAACATGCAAACACCCGAGCCCAGGACCTTTTTGCTATGAGGAGCATGTACTAGCTACTATGCCACCATGCTGTCTTCATTTTTGTTTAGATAAGTTAAATTTTCATCAAAGCTGTTACTTGCTAGTATAAGTGTAGTCTAATAACAATGAAAACATCGAAGGAGGGCAGTGGTGGCTTAGTGGTTAAGGTGATGGGTTACTGATCCGAAAGTCAGCGGTTCTATCACCACTGTTGAGCCCTTGAGCTTCAGTTATATAAAAATGATAATTGTAGGTAGCTCTGATAAGACCATCTGACAAATGCTGTAAATGTAAAACATGGCTTGGATCATTTAAAGGTTAACTTTAATCACATCTTTTATTCTTAAAGAAAAAACTATGTCGTATTTACTGTAATTTTTCTCCATAATTTATATAGGCTTTATACACCAAGAACCTTTAATTTCCTGAAATAAAACAAAGACCACCAACAATTTGCCCTACTCTCTAATTCCAACCTCAAAAAAACCCACATTTCAGTCAACCACGGGAATTCCTACAGGTATCAACATGCCCAGAGGAAGCAAGTCCCACATCCCTAACCACATGGATAACGGAATTCCTCTCATCAGTCACAGAAACCCGTGGTGACACGCAGATGCATGTCTTCTACAGGGATATGTAGTCTGCATAACTAATGTATCAGTGGTATGATAATAATGTCATCTTCAAAGTGTTTTACTGTGCTTGAACAGGAAGCTTCTGGGAAACCACTGTATTCTGGGACCATGCAGGAGGTTTTAATGAGCATGGAAATCTTGGATAAATAATCAGTGCCATTCATTCATTCATTCATTCATTCATCAGATGTAGTTCAATTCAACAATTTCAGATGTTGAAAACAACAGTACAGAATGACATTTATTTAACCTGATTTAAAAAAACAAAAAAAAAGTCTGCATATTAATTATCTGTTCTTTACTTAGGTAGTTGGTTCTTTTTCCCATTTTAAATTTACTGTCCATGTTTTAAGAGAAAACATATCTACTTCCTACTTACAAAAGTACATCGTGAAACATTTTCAAAGTCACATATTTAATTTTTAGCATCAGTGAACTAGAGTTGAGCTCAATCACTACCTAACTGAAACTTTGGAAGTTGGCTGTTGTTATTTAGCTTAAAAGAAGCACTACTTTTTTTTTTAACTTTTAACTTATATAAAGGCATTGTAGGTAAACTTAACATTTTATCAGTGTGTTCACATTTATTTTTTTTTATTAATTTATTTCTTTTTAACCAAATGTGCTCCAACTAAAAATAAATAAATAAACAAATATAGATAAATAAATAAAAAGCTGTAAATCTTAGGGGTACATTGTGCAAAATTATTGCTTCTTTCACTCTGTGCTGTGGTTGAAAAATACACTGTATATACAGAACATTTTAACACACTGTATAGTAGTATTTTGAGATCTTGCTCTCACTATGTATACATATATATTGCATATAACATGCAATATATATTAGTACAATTCATCTCAAAAATACTATGCACCAGCCAGAGGCATCAGCTATCCATTCTCTCTGCTCTCTCAGCAGAGTAGCCTTTTTAGTACCTCACTCCACTCTCTACCTTTTATATTTTATATAAATGTTTTGAAAATATTGGTGGATAAAACCAACTCGATCAAATAATTCTCCATATCATAGTTTACCTCATTCAGTAATAGCTTATTATCCCGAGATAGTGAACCAATCAGACTGCACCATTTCTGTGTATTTACCCACTCATCTGCCAAACCACTTTATGTGAGTTACACCTTGAAAAGCTCACCAAACCATCGCAGTGCAACACACACAACCTTACATATTCATACCTTGGGGCAATTTTGAACAGCCAGTTAGCCTAATGTGCATGTTTTTGGACTGTGGCAGGAAACTGGAGTACCAAGAGGCCAAGACTGGAACTTAATCCCAGGACCTTATTGTTGT
>JAQMYF010000014.1:15550582-15562194 GCA_030014195.1 Neosilurus mollespiculum | reverse complement strand
CACACACACACACACACACACACACACACACATATATATATATATATATATATATATATATATTCAGTATATATTCCTTTTTTCTGTGTATGGTGTATTTTCCTCCCTGTTTTTTTCTGGGCCATGTATAAAGCCTTTCATGCAAGCAAGCATCTCTACGACAAGCCTTGTTGGGAACCTTGATGTGTCTCCAGTGCAAATCAAAGGGCATTAAACATTAAAAGTCCTGTCAAACCCAGAAGCCGTATGAAAGTAGGGCAGGGAGAGTGCTAAGAGGCAGAAAAGCCGTCAATGTTACTCGACTCTCTGCTCTTTTATTCAGAGAGGCATGAAAAATGTAAATTACTATACATGCAGTGTTCAAAAATTCATGGTTTACGTCCACTATGCAAAAAATAAATAAATAAATAAATAATAATAAAAAGGAAAGTTCTTATTGAATTTGTTCCCTACTTTGGCTCTATTTGTCCAGGCACACTTTAATTTCAAAGTAATGAGAGATTGGTGAGAAAATGACAGACAAGGTGATACCTTCATACTCTAAAGAACCAGTCAGATTTCACGGTAAAAGATATGATAACTGGAAGTCATATTCCTCAGGGGCTAGACAACACCTGCCACTAACCCCCAAATCAAACATCATGTCACCAATTGGGCATGCTGGGAAGATTTATAGACATGCTTTTAGGATGAGGGCTTTTAGGGCTTTCCATGAGCTCTCACACTGCTAAAAAGATGGAAGATGGGATGTCACTTTCAGGTGGATCCACCAAGACTGTTGAGTGTTCTACCAGATCCCCTTGTTTATCTTTGTCTAGACCCAGTCAAAACACTAGAGGACTGTGTGTGTGTGTGTGTGTGTGTGTGTGTGTGTGTGATTTAATTCCTATCCCTCAATCCATCTTAATCTTCATCGTGTTCAGTCGAGTCAACAGTGAATCATTTGTACTTTATTTTGCTAAAAAAATGAAGTGTTATGTTCTCTGTGACTGTGATTCATTTAAAACATTTCATCCAGATTTATTTTGCATTCTAAGATTTTTACTGAACTTTATGATGAATGATAAGCCTGAAAAAATTTACAAAACAAATATTATATTTAGACTGTTTAGATCAATACAGCATTTGAAATGTTCTGTTTTGTATTCTGAGAATATCTGGGGGCATCACCACGAAATCACTTCCGTGTAATAAACGTTTATTGTGAGATATATTCACTCACTCACTCACTCATTTGCCGAACTGCTCAATCCTATCTGGGAGGCTGGAACCTTATCTCAGCCGACACTGGGCGAAGGCGAGGTACACCATGAACAGCTCAAAAGACCATCGCAAGGCCAACACACACAACAATTAACAATCACATCCACACCTAGCCTAACATGCATGCCTTTGAACTGTGGGAGGAAACCGGAGTACTTGGAGGAAACCTATGCAAGCATGGGGAGAACATACAAATTCCACATTCAAACACCCTCAAAACCCAGGACCTTCTAGCTAACCACTGCGCCACCCTGTGAGATATAGCCATTTGAAAAGAGAGCACATCAACTAATACTACACATATTGGTTTTCTAATCCTGCCATAAATACATTTCTTCATCTATATCTAATGTCACCAAAATATTATACTATACAACAACCTATAAATATGACTTTGTAGTCAAAATAAACGTGCGCCATGCACTAATTTCAGTTTATGCCTCACAAGTCTACAACTGATTTTCTTTAAACTTGATATTCTGTTAAAATGATGATACCTTAATCTGGATTCATTTTGTGTTTCCTCCTCATTTCTTTTAAAATATGGTCATTAGTCAGACATTTCACATCTATTTTTATTTCAATTTTATTTTTTGCAAACTCATCTAAGCTTTCTTAACATTATTTTTAAGATTTTATAAAGTATATAAAGTATATAAATGAGCAAAAATTATATATAACTAATATATAGTTTATACATTTTTAGTGCATTTTTCAAATTTAAAAAAGACCTTTTTAATGTGAAATAATAATAAACTATAATGTTATGCTCAGCGGTAAGATGAAGACGAAGGCAATCAAGATTGATATCAGTATCCCCCTCCCTAATTTCAGACCCAAGTGTCTTCCTTTGTTGATTTCCTGAGTATTGCATCTGGCTGTTAAGAAAACAAAAGAGGGGAATCACAGTGACCCTGCTGTCCTAACTAAATATTCATGAGATTGGAGCCTAAACTCTTCGTCATCAGTCAGTTGTTTGAGTGACAGCAGGGGCTACACTGTATTTATTCATTTTATTTCAGCGAGACATGTTGCTGAGGCTGTTATAACCCAAGTGAAGAAAAGTAAAAGAAACAGAAATAGTAGTAGTATTGAACTAGGTTCCATAAGCCCTTTCAAAGCATTTGTTTGGGAATTTAATGCCAATTAATTGGAAAGTAGTTTTCTGTGGCTGGGATGGGATTCCCAGGAAATAATGTTATGTGTAAAGATGCTGCCTTATTAAAAAAAAAAAGAAAGAAAGACGTTTTTAGGTGGTTAGATTGGCACAAAAGGAGGAAACACCAAAAATCAGAAAGTTGATTGTTTGGACAAAAATGACTAACAAGTAATCCAGGATTTGGCCATTTTGATGTACAGTATGATATACATACTGCGGTGCTGTAATTTAAATTCCAACTGGTTTGTTTTCCACTATAGTATAGCCAAACATTTTGAGATACCTAACTGTAACCCTCATATTTACAGTTTGACTGTCCCATTCAAGATGTACTGCCTGTTCCACTACTCTCCTGGGAAGGCTCTCCACAAGATACTGGAGCATGGCTGATAAGACCTGCTCATTCAGCCAAAAAAACATTAGTGTGGTCAGGCAGTGATAAGGCCTGACGTGAAGTTGGTGCTCCATGTTCCGATTCATCATAAATGCTGTCATTAGGGTGGAGGTCAGGGCTCCATGCAGGCCATGTCACATGCTTCCACTCCAACATTAGCAAATCATGTCTTCATGGTTTGTACAGGGACACCCCTAAAATAATGCTGAAACAGGTCTGGACCTCTTAGTTCCAAAGAATTGAAATCGTAATGCAACAAAGACAACTGTGAGGTTTCAAATTAGTAGCAACAGTTTGGGAAGGACCCACATACATGTATAGGGTGATGAAAACTTTTGGCCATATAGTGGGTGTAACAGCCTGTGTAATGGGTAAAGCTCTAGTAATTAAGGCTTAACAATAATGGATAAACCAATTTCAGGACAAATTTAAAATTAAAAGGAAAGACATTTTAAATAATTATGAGCCTACTTTCCTTTATAAAAGTATTCTGATTCTGATTTATATGTATTGATTTTTCACTATAGAGTGGATTTTTGAAAATGCTGAATATAGACACAAATCAAACCAATACACCACAGAAACATGATTTAATGCAGCAATGAGTTAATATAATAAAATCTATTCATAAATGATGGTGCCCAGTGGTAGCCAAGCTAACTGCTCAATATTGAATTCAGCTATATTTAATACTACACGGGTATGATCACGATCTAGACGTGATTCATCGAAGCAGCTGTAAATGTCGAAATTTGCAATACGTGAGACAGTAAAAGTTGCCTCTCGGCCCCTCCTGTGTCATGATGGATGGATTGAGAGGAAGTTGTTTAACACTCCTTTCCACCATGTTGTGTTAACCCCGTTGTTAGGACAAGTGCACCTCAGGGCAAACATTGCAGTGAGAATCTCTTCATGACCCTTTGAACCAATCCATCTGGCGGTGCCAGAGACAGTAATAAAAAAAAAAAAAAAAAAAAAAAAAAAGAAACACTCTGACCTACCATCAACAGCCTGTCTCTGAGGAGTTCATCTTAACAAGTTTGTAATTACAAGCTTTTATTAGAAATGGCTCGGATGGATTTCTAAGGTGGCTTCATTTATAATGTAATGTAATACATAAAAATAATAAGTGGGCTGTATTTGTTGGTGTATAGCTCAGTCCAACTCGAAACTCGAAAAAAAAAAAAAAAAAAAACCTGCCGCAAGAGTTGTAATGAAAAACATGTAAAAATAATGGAATGCTGTATACAAGCCACTATTTACTGTATGTAGGGAATAAAACAGTAAAAATGTGCTGTAATAAAAAAAAAAATAAATGCGGTACCCTTAACAGTGACACAGTGATGGCAGTATTTACCAAGCACTATTTCAAAAACCCTATAGAACTGCATAGATTTTCTAACAAGATCTTGTAAATATGACGAGAGATTCAAAACCCCCTGTAAATTCTTTCCCTGCACATCCCAATGCATTAAGGATTAAGGACACTGTGGTGACCACTTCATGTGTAAAAATGATTCATCATGCTCCCTGAACCATTCTTTCACAGTCTGAGCCTGAAGAATGCTGATATTTTTGTCCTGAAACGAGCCCATGCCATCAGTAAAGAAAAGTCATTGATGGTGCAACTTGGAGGAGTACCCAGAGGAAACCCATGCAAGCACAGAGAGAACATGCAAACCCCAGACAGAAACGCCCTCGCCGAGCCTGGGACTCAAACCCCGGACCTCTTGCTTTGAGGTAGATGTGGTAACCACTGTGCTGCTCTAAGCTCATTCACAACCATTTAAATGTACTACAGAAACACCACACAACAATGAAGTGCTCTTGTTGTGGAACTATTTCAATTGAATCATAGCCCAAGAAGTCCCCTACACTATTTTCTGTGCTATTTTAAGGCTCTGTGTGTGTGTGTGTGTGTGTGTGTGTGTGTGTGTGTGTGTGTGTGTGTGTGTGCGCGCGCACGTGGAAAACCCTTATACTATATGACCAAAAACTGGCCAATCGAAGCTCAGCCCTCCATAATGCTTTCCAAAGCAACAAGGATGATGTTTTATCCATGTCCTCCTTCACTTCCAGGTCACTGGAGGCCTGTGCATGATAATCATCATCAGCATGGCACACTGCTTTCCTGTTACTCGAGGAAGAAGCGTAATATGTGTATTCAGTGTCGTTCATCTCTCCACAAACACTACTGTGTGCCTCAATACTGGCTTGTGTGAAGCTGGCCTAATAAACCGACAGGACAATGAATTCTGCTGCAAGGCTACTGTGGGGTGGGGTGGGATGTTAGGTGAAGCAAAGAAGAGTTGCAGTAGTGAGAGCTGGTAAAAGGTTTTCCCATATCTCCCTTAGGTTTCTGTTACTAAGCAGACAGTGTGTTGAAGATTTGGAGTTTAGAAAGCAAAAGCAGTACACAAGCTGGTGAGCCTCCAGTGTACATTACACATTATGGAATCTCCAGTACCAAAATGTACACTTGAGTTTTATACTCAACACACGAACCAAATAGTTGGAGGTCTATATTTTTAATATACAGTGGGTTGCTGGTGTCTCAGTGTCAGTGTTACTGTCTCCTGCGTAATATGATACTGTAAAGCCTCCATCTCGCTAAATGCGTCAATGATAATATACTTTTCACACTGTGGTTTGTTTCAGTGGTTGTTTGCCAAATTTGGAAGAGCAAAGTGATTTTGTCACTTGTTGTTTGACAGTTTATTAGTTTGCCGAATGATGTCTTACAAAATTCTACTAAATGTAAAACAGACATCATGGCCGCTATCATATGGCAATAGAAAACTGTCAACTGTCTTATCACCGATGCCAAAAAAGCCATTTTTCAGCAACAATTTACATAATTAATGTTTCTTTCTTCACCATCTCTCGGAACCATCGCAGGACCTTCTTGATGTGAGGTTGACATGCTAACCATGCCGCCACCACACCACATCACAGAGCAGTTTTAAAGAAATCAGAATTCCTAATATTCCAATTACAAATTAATTGGTGAAACTGAACTTATTATACCAGATCTAGCAGTGGCTGGATGTTCAAAGACATGCACAATAAGCTTATTGGCCTTAGGTGTGAGTGTGGGTGTGAATGGTTGTGTGCGATTGCCCTGCAACGGTCTGGCGAGCTGTTCAGGGGGTACCCTGCCTTCGGCCAGTGTCGTCTGAGATAGGCTCCAGCCTCCCTGCGACCCTAGAAGGATTAAGTGGTTCAGCAATTGAGTGAGAGATCTAGCAGGGCCTTCTTCTACTGCTTTGTAAGTACAGTCAATGAAAAAACTCGAGTGTAATTGCCAAGATAGTGCTTCATTACCAGGTGTAAGCATTTCAATTAGAAACACTGAGATGGTGCTAAGTGTAACAAGTCAGTGGTACTTTTTTAGCTATTGTGTGAAACCTGAGACCTTATGAATCATTTTTGAAATAAAAAAGAAGAAAAAAAAAGCATAAACTAATTAGCAGCTATCTTTACTAAAGTTCAGCTTTGAGTCAATAAAAGAACCAAAACCTGAAGCAGGATGGACTCCAGAATTATTTTCATTCCAACTCATTCTTTTAATTAGCTAGTAAATGGTTAATCTGACAAAAGTTGTAGTTTTTCTCCAGTGGCTTCCCTTCTTCCATTGAGTGCCACATCAGCAATGATTGAAGATAGTCAAAGATGTACACAAAGGAAAAGTACCCATGGAAAGGTAGTTTGATGAAGGTGCAAGACAAGTTTTCTGCTTCGTCATCCATTTCCAAAGCACCGTAATCATCTTAGCTTCAAACACACTACAGCTCCGAGCTAAACCACACATCCTGAGCACTTACACACCTGTGCAATTACCTCGCTTCTGTACAGGCCCATCAGCAGGACTGTAATCTCTCTGTGAATGATTTTTCACCGCACGACTATAGGATTCTTGAATTTGATTGGTCAGCAGGAATTGATTCATGTTCTAGAACAGCAGCTAGTTTATAGGATAGTTGTTCCAGGTTATCATAACAGTCAGAGGTATACGTGTTAAAGCTTTCTAACTGAGGGAAGAAGATTTCGAAAGATTTGCTGCCCTGCAATTTCCTACATTTTTACTATTTGTCCCACATGCCGACCAATTTGACTCTTTCCTAGCATGTGTGTTTGTGTAACTCTCCTAGATGTAAGTCTTTTAGTTTTTGTTGTGCTAGAAAGTAAGCTTTGATTAACTGCATGTCTGGTGGTACATAGATGTAAGTGGTCATATAGCAGGGTAGTTATTTTTCTGGGGCATGTGGGGAGGGAGTGTATAGCTCATTCATGATTTCCACTTTATCAAAGTCAGCTTCTTTTTGGTTGATTCGCAAAAAGAAAAAAAATAAACTATGCTAATTACCCACAGTTCAGTGGGTTCAGTGTTTAGGCTGCGAGTTCACTTTGATTTGTTAAGTTGTTAAGAACAAACTACAAACTACTAGAGTATAAGGGTATGGCAAAATAGGATGAAATGAAGAACAAGAGTGTTTGGGGAGTGCAAACCTCTGCCAAGCTGTAAAAAAAAAAATTATCTCACAATGTTAAAGAATCTTTTAAAGACATTTCCAAATCCAGAATTTGGTCCGAATCACCTACAAATTATAATGCAGGCTTTCTCGTTCAAAGTCCCACCTCTGGTTGAAATTTCAGGGAAATAGCCTTTTTTGTAATCCTGCTAACAAACATCTAAACAATCAGCATCTGAGCAACAATTACTATTATACAAATAATAAAGTTTCAGATTGGTATCATTACAAAGAAATGTACAATTACTGAAGGTGTAATACACCAGTAAACATGCATTTATGAATCCCAATGACCTAAAACTATACATTTATACATAAAACATAAACTAATCTATTTCAGTAGAAATTAGAAGTGTTTTACGCCAACATATACGGTTTGTACCATTAACCTAATTTCTAAGGTTAGAATTTGACTATTTGATTGGGAATAATGTGTCTGCCACAGAACTTACAGCCTTATTAACCTCGATCTCAGACTGAAGACCATACACTTGGTGTGTTTATTTTGGCTGCAAAGTGCAGCGGGCTCACGAAACACCTAATCTGCCTCCTCTTATTAGATGTTCGCATGGGATATTATACACCAACCCACATTACCACAAACACACATTTACCAGGACCACACACTCACTCTCATTTTTCGTAGCATGTTTGCACAAGCTTATGTCAGACTTTCGGTAGCAATTAATCAAACTAGCTCGCGTCAGGCCGACCCCACATCTTCAACATATCAACACACATGCCATGTTAACACCACTCAGAGCTTAGAGGAATGGTACTTTTCAAGTCTCTGTTATGAGGATTTCAAGTTCGTACGTAAGCAACAACAGAACGTAGTGTATGTTTTCCAATAACAGCACACCAGAAAGTGTTACATTTCTGTAACAGCACAGCAATTTGCTAACAAAGTCACATCATACACTTAAATTCATGATTTAATACTGTGGAATGACTGTAAAATATGTTAATTTCTTTCATCACTTACTTTGTAGCAGCTCTAAACCAAGTTTCTCTAAAGGAGAAAACACTAAAGGAACCTTAAGGGGAAGCTTAACCTCAGACTGCACCAAAGCACTGGCGCTGGAGAAACAACTTTCCCCTTGACCATATCAATGATTATACCTTTTTACCTCTGCCAATGAAGTTATGTTTAACCCTCAATTTGTTTGTGTGTGTCTGTTAGCAAGATTACACAAAAAAAAAAAAGTTATGCTCAAATTTTCATGAGATTTCTACCAGGGGCGGGGCTTTGGACAAGAAACACTCCATTCGATTTTGGAAATACTCCGGATCAAATTCTGGATCCAGGAATTGTTTTAAAAAATCTTTAACATTGTAAGATGGGACAATTCTTTGGAAGTGTATTATTACAGCAGGCCTCTGTCTTTTTTTTTTTTTTTTTTTTTTTAATAACAATTTTTTGCTTGGTAGAGGTTTGTTTATTTTTCTGTTAAATAACAATACTGTCTAAAGGTTTTGTGGCATGTCTGGCATACAAGTCTCTATGAATGAAACGATAATATAGAAATATTAACATATTCAAATGAATACTTTAATATAATCTGTATTATTTGAATTACAGCAGGTGCTACTGTCAGAACTTCTACTGTAGAAGAAATATCTACACCTTCTGACCAGTTGAATTCTTCTACTTCTGCTCTTAAACACAAAACTGTTTTTTGAAACATAAATCCCTGTGCAAGGTCAGGTGGATAACGCCAGTTTATTTAATCAAGTCACATTTTAAACCATTTCCTTCCCCTGAGCTAATATCACAAAATTCCAGATTCCTAATCTTCTTGAGATTCGACCCATGTGTACAATGGTGGGTCTGAAGCCATAATTATAAAATAGGAGGTAATTGGTGATTGCCTGGCTTCCTGACCGAAGAACAACCTTTACACCAAGGCTTATGGCTGACATGACCTTTGCACCTACAGAAAGACACCTAGACTCTCACCAAACAGAGAAGTGTTTTTTGGGGGGGTGGGGGGGGGGGGGGGGTTTTAAACGACAAAGCCAGCCAGTCTGCTGGTGATATCTCAGTCCTGCCAAAGATCTCCAGGGGACTTTTTACAAAAAAAGACCCCATGCTGTGGTCTCTGCTACACAACAAAAACAACACACGCTTTAAGCAAAGATGGTAAGCATGGCATAGCAGTCGCTATTAACATTAATTTCTATTTTTGATTTCACGTCCCTTTGGTTTGGCCTGCAGACCTGCAGGACACAAGGGGTGACCCTGCTTGGGTGAAGGGGACAAGAAAAAGGAATCCTTTCCTTTTAGATCAGGGAAAACAGATTATTCTTTCATTTGACCTACATGGCTTAATCAATCCCTGTTACAATCAGTTCGCTCATGTCGCTCTGAGAATGCAGAGCTGCTTCGAAACAGGTCAAAGCACATCAGTGAAAGTGAAAAGCCGGCGATCACATATCACATCATACCATCCTCGCGCGTCCGATTTCAAAGCAGCAACCGGAGTGCTGTATTCACGGCACCTCGGGCCGTTCCTGCGCCTCATCTCACAACCGAAGAAACACAGCACTCTCAGAAATCCCCTTCAACCCAGAGTGGAAGATGTTAATTAAAGAAGAGCTCCTACTGCATGAACATGTCCATGTATTACAGTGATGAACTTCATCACCACCCAAACGCCACCGCCACCACCACCACCACCCCCATCATCATCCTATACGATGAGGTATAGCCATGCTTTCTAGATTACTGGGTCTCCATGCACATCCGACTGAAAGGAAAAGGCTTTATATTAAAACTAATGAAGCCTGGTATGGGTATGCAGTGCATGCATATGATGGAGAGGAGCGGACAGGAGCCATGGCGCACACCTTCCTCACCCTGAATGGCACAGAAAGCTCCGAGAATGATCAGGATCGTTTGCTCGTGATCACCTCGACGTGTAAAAATCGACAAGACCATTAGAGCCCGACTGTTTGGTGTCGGTTGTGATCACTGGAGGCGCACGCGCAACTGGGGCGCGACGCAGGTGCTGGTTACGCATGCAGGCGTGTGATACATGATAATGTGGAAGGCTGGAGGAGAGGCAGGCGGGTGTTCAGGGGCTCGCCGCCAGTACCTTAAGCACCTTACAGATACTGCGATGCGATGGAGAAATCTGGGCGCGGGGGTACTTACGCACGGCTTCCAGTTTGGGATCGAGCGCGGCTGCGGTCTGCTGCATTTGGCCTATTTTGCCTTGCAGCAGGCGCACGCGCTGGCTTGTCGCGACGACGTCGTCCTCGAGCTCCTGGAAGACGGAGCACGCGTGTCTGGCCAGGTCGGCGAGCTGGCGGAGGCTGCGCGCGAGCGCCACGTTGCTGATGGAGCGCAGGTCCTCGAAGAGCAAGCCGTCGTCATTCGGCACGGTGTGTCTGCACAGCAGCTGCGGCTCCACGATCCGTTTGGAGAACGGCATAATTTTTTTATCTTTTCTCTTTTTTTGGCAAATCCGAATTCGCCTTGCACTCCTTCCCCACCGTCACCGGCTGCAAACTAATCCAAAGGGGAGCAAAAAAAAAAAAAAACAGGGCTGAACATTTAAACCAAA
The DNA here is from genome assembly GCA_030014195.1 of Neosilurus mollespiculum. Lineage (NCBI taxonomy): Eukaryota > Metazoa > Chordata > Actinopteri > Siluriformes > Plotosidae > Neosilurus > Neosilurus mollespiculum. The sequence continues at coordinate 15,551,277 of JAQMYF010000014.1, read as the reverse complement.
CTCCATGGATCCACCATCCGGGCCTCCATGGTTTCTTCCATCTATCTCACTTCATCACATCGGGATGGAGTGCGCTGGAGGCGGCGGTTTCCCCCCAATGAAAGACTCCTCTCTCCTCCTCCTGATTCCTGCACGCCTTTCACTCAGCTGCCTTCTTTTCCCTTTTTTTCCCCCCAACGCTTTTTAAAAGAGAGCCTGAAAACACGGGATGGAGTCTGTGTGAGAGAATGGACACTCCGTACAGACGCACAGTCAGAGTTACCAACTATTTTCAGGAGAAAGGAACCAAAGCATGCTCATAAAGTCACCAGGTGGCGTCATAGATTGATTTAACTATTGGTTATTTATAAGGAGCCAAAGCATGCTCATAAAGTCACCAGGTGACGTCATAGATTGATTTAACTATTGGTTATTTATAAGGAGCCAAAGCATGCTCATAAAGTCACCAGTTGATGTCATAGATTGATTTGACAATTGGTTATTTATACGGAGCCAAAGCATGGTCATAAAGTCACCATGTGACGTCATAGATTGATTTGACTATTGGTTATTTATACGGAGCCAAAGCGTGCTCATAAAGTCACCTGGTGACTTTATCGATTGATTTGACTATTGGTTATTTATACGGAGCAAAGCATGCTCATAAAGTCACCAGGTGACGTCATAGATTGATTTGACTATTGGTTATTTATACG
>JAQMYF010000014.1:15530324-15543784 GCA_030014195.1 Neosilurus mollespiculum | reverse complement strand
TGTACCCTGCCCTCGCCCAGAGTCGGCTGAGATGGGCGCCAGCCTCCCCGCGACCGTAATTAGAATTAAGCGGTTCAGAAAATGAATGAATTAATGTTGAGTTTACCTCTCTCTGTAAGATCAGAACTACAACATTATTCAGCTGCATTCTTACCAATGAGGCGATGGTATAGTAGTGGCTGAAATATATGTAGCGTGGGAACTTATCATGTTCGCAGACAGTCTTCCACACCATGCCAGGCATTTATAGGAGAGAAACTTCAGAGCCCTTTGAGCATACCTTAAATATAACTTGATTGGAAAAATCCTTTAAGGTATTACGTTTTCCAGCGAAACCGTGAAACTTTTTTAGGGGGTGCACGCTTTACAGTTCAAAAGTTTGAAAATAAGGACCACCCTAGTGCTTATGTAAGATCTCTATAACTATAAGCATTGACTGAGATAGGCTCCAGCCTGTCGATTAAGATCAAGATTAAGACCTGTCGACAAATGAATGAATAAAGGCAGGGACGGTGTTGTGGTTAGCACGTCCGCCTCACAAGAAGAACGTCCTGGGTACGAGTCCCAGGCTCGGGCATTTCTGTGTGGAATTTGCATGTTCTCCCGTACTTACATGGGTTTCCACTGTGTACTCTGGTTTCCTCCCACATTCCAAAGACATGCACATTAGTCTAATTGACTGTTCCAAATTGCCCCTAGGTGTGAGTGTGAATGGTTGTGTTTGTGTGTTGGCCCTGTGATGGTCTGGCGAGCTGTTCGAGGTATACCTTGCCTTTGTACGGTGTTGGCTGAGATAGGCTCCAGCCTCCCTGTGACCCAATTATAGGATTAAATGGTTCGGCAAATGAGTAAAAGAATGAATAACAGGCTCATCAGAAATTTCTGCGTGACAACACCGACATCTAGTGGTAATGGAGTGCAACTGCAACTGCTTTACAGGATAGGATGAGAATTTACAGTGAAAAAAAGTGATAAAAATTTATTACAAGATTGGTAAAATCTTGTAATATCTGAGTAAAATCATAAAAACACCTGCACTACGGTAATGAGTATTCTAGTCTACTAGTCTCCACCTAGTCCTTCTGCCTAACTTTAAACTTTTTGTTCAGCAAAAGTGAACAGTGGTGGCATTTAAAGCTTGTAAGTATTAACAAAGCTAATGTTACTATTAGGAGAAATATAATAATCATTGTCACTCCAGTCTACTTCTGCTAGGATGTGTTACTGTACATATCGTAGCTGCTTCTCCCAGTCATTAATTCACAAATTAAACATCTACAACAGGTTTTTTTTAAATTGACACATAATTGTTCGTTGCACAGATTCATGGTAAAGTGTTGCATTACAACCTGTATGATCTGTCAGTCTTTGTCACAGATTTCACTTGAATATCAATTTCATGTCGACAAATTACACTGACTTTATTTAGATGGTTTACTGTGACTGTAATAGACAACCGTGCTCACATCATGAAAATAGCATGCTTTTGCGAAACCTTCATGAACCTGAGCTGATGATTCAGATCCTCCAGTCTCAATCAATCAGCTGTGGTAGTGAAAATACTGAACAGGTTTCACATGATAAAATAACAGTAAAGGGAAAACTAGGAACTAATTTATTTTTAATTTATTGGATAGTTGTACAGATATTTCAAAAAATAAAATAAAATAAAAAAAAATAAAAATAAAAAAATACATAAATATTTTAGAGAAAGATAAACTAATAGGCATGAGACAAGTCATACCTTTTAAATTTTTCTTTAGTTTGGTCTACAGAATAATATAGTTATTACAAATTATAATAAGTTGTTAAATTCAATAAATTACATATTATTTCTCAATGGAAGATACCCTGCCTTTGCCCAGAGTCGGCTAAGATGGGCACCAGCCTCCCTGTGACCCTAAATAGGATTAAGGGTCGCAGGGAGGCTGGTGCCCATCTCAGCCGACTCTGGGCAAAGGCAGGGTATCTTCCATTAAGAAATAATATGTAATTTATTGAATTTAACAACTACCAGTCAAAAGTTTTGGAACACCTCTGTTTTTTCCAGTTTTTATTAACACTCAAGTGGTTTAATTAATGCCAGAGTTCACATCAGAGCCTACACCCAAGTCCAGGTCTATACCTATAATATTCAGAAACAGTAAAATGCTCATGTGCTGCGGTTGGAGAGGGGTTCTCTCACATGCGCACACTGCATGATGCCATTTGCAATGCATCTCTATTCTCAATCCTACTCAGCTTGTGAGGTAAAACTACAGCACCCGTCATGTGCGGCGAGGACCATGGAGGCACAGTGGAATGCAGCTTGGCTGTGCCTCATTCCTGTTGCTGACACTGTTTTGTATTGTGAGGTATCGTGTCCACATCACTTACCAAATTTCTGTTTTAGTTTGTTTAACATTTGGGTTTTCTTCCTGCCTGTTCCTGTTTTGCTTTGATATGAATGTTTGCCATTTCACCTGGGTTATGTTATTAAAGGGTAATTAAGCTCAAATGTATTAAAAGCTTGAATGCATAGTTTGTCTATTCCTAACAAAATGTGCTCTGCTTTATAAAAACTCCTTTGGGGAAAAATTAAAAACGAGTAACAGATCCTCACACAGGGGGGCATCATTGCACTGTGAAAAGTGGGACTGACAGATATGGAAGAAGCTGTAAGCAAGGAAGTGTTTGCATTAGGATGTACTGTGGTGTATAACATTTGTTCAAGTATACGAACAGACTTTTCTGGTGTCTGTAAACAGAATGTAAAAGTTACACGCTATATCTAGTTGTTTTTTTAATTTCTGAGCACTCTTACTTTTGCCGTTATCGTGACTTATGAACTGACACGTCGACATCCTATTCTCACAATTTCATACTCTCATGAGAGCGGAACAGACAGCAAATGTTGGCTTCAAACAGGTTAATACAAACTATCAAACAGATTTTAGCAGATTGCAACTTATTTATGTGTATATATACCATACCATATACACACCAACTGCCCCAGATGTCCTTGCCTTACATCACTGCCTGACCTTATAAATAAATATAAAAGCTCTTGTGGGTGAATGATCACCAATCTCCACAGCCACACTCCAAAATCTAGTGGACAGCCTTCCCAGAAAAGAAAAATTTATTATAACAGCAAAGAGGAACCAAACCTATAGTCCAACAATCAAGAAACACAGATTTGTTATAGTCAAGTATGTCCAGAAACTTTTGTCCATATATTGTATTTTAAGGGTTGAGCCTAGAATGACACTTGCAACATTGACTTAATAATTGATTTACATATGTAAATTCTGTATGGGGTTCCCCCCCGGTATCTATGTACAACAATGCTAAAAACATTCATTCATTCATTTTCTGAGCCGCTTAATGCTAAATAGGGTCGCGGGGAGGCTGGTGCCCATCTCAGCCGACTCTGGGCAAGGGCAGGGTACACCCTAGACAGATCACCAGAGCAGGGCCAACACAAATACAACCATTCACACTCACACTCACACCTAGGGGCGATTTGGAACCATGCATGTTTTTGGAAATATGCATGTTTTTGGACTGTGGGAGGAAACTGGAGTACTCGGAGGAAACCCACACAAGCATGGGGAGAACATGCAAACTCCACACAGAAACGCCCAAGCTGAGAATTGAACCCAGGCCTTCTTGCTGTGAGGCGGACGTGCCAACCACTACGCCACCGTGCCGCCTCATGCTAAAAACAATTAAAGTTTATTTAAATATGTGAAATGTATACTTTATTTAAGTCAGCTCCCAAGCTTCATAACTGCCCAGGTGAAAAAAAATTATCGTAGATAATATTTGCTCCGATTATAAAAATTATATCAGCACGAGCAAAGATAATGAACAGCAATTCACATGATACCACATGGAAAGACTAAAGTCTCACATATATAGAGGTGTAATCAGGATTGCTATCTTGATTGTTTGGAGTGATAATATGCATCTCCGAGCTGATAAAAATGCATGGTTAACAATTTCTGGAACTGCTCTAGGTTGCATGAGTAACAGTCTAAAAATGGTGTCTTGGAGAAAGAACATGTTAATGATCACTGTTAAAAAGTGTCTCAGTGACATTGATCATGGCATGGCTGTTAGTGCCAGATTTGGCCTAGCTGGTTTATATATGGTGGCACAGTGGTATAATGGTTAGCAGGTCCACCTCACAGCAAGAAGGTCCTTGGTTCGAGTCCCGAGATCGGATATTTCTGTGTGGACTTTGCAGTCAGCGTGGGTTTCTTCCGGGTACTTCGGTTTTCCCCCCACAGTCCAAAAACATGCACATTAGGCAAATTGGTTGTTCCAAATTTCCCCTAGGTGTGAGTGTGAGTGGTTCTGAGTGTGCTGGTCATGTGACGGTATGGCAAGCTGTTCAGGGTGTACCCTGCCTTTGCCCGGTGTCGGCTAAGAGAGACTTCAGTCTCTCCGCGATGCTAAAATGCAGATTTTCTGTGATTTTCAGCAAAACAGACTATAAAGTTTTACACAATATGGCCTTCACAACTAAGAACTTCCACCAAGACGTACTTCCAGTGAAGAACGCCTTGTTGATGAGAGTGGTCAGGGAGAATGTCCAGAGTGGTTTGAGCTGACTGAGAGATAATGACTTATTCACCCGAGATACTCACAGGAACCTGAGACTGCAGCACTTCCAGTACCATGACGCTCTCAAAGTAACAGTGATCTATTTTTATTTTAGTTTTTTAGCTGTTGCAGAAAAAAAGCTGTTCCTCTTTCAATAATGCCTTTCAGGAACCAGACAGGGGAACTCTGTAAGAGTTTTGAATATTTCATCAGCTTTTTTCCTTTTTTACTACATTCAGATTTTGTGTGTTCTTTGTGCAAAAGCATGAAAAATACAATGAAAGCATAAATAAAGCTAGTAATGAAGCAAAATAAACCCTTTAGGTACAAGACATTTTTGCTAAGTAGTCAAAATATTTATTTATTTGTTTGTTTGTTTGTTTGTTTGTTTGTTTGTTTATTTATTGACTCAGAATAACCACTGGAAGCTGCCCTGTGATGGTATGGCGAGCTGTTTAGAGTGTACTCTGCCTTCGCCCAGTGCTGGCAGAGATAGGCACTGGCCTCCCCACAACCTTAGCAGGATTAACCACTAGAAGCAAATTTAAAAAAAATTAATTACAATTAATTACTTTTAGAGGATGACATAACTTTTTTTCTAAGCCATAGCCTCTGGTGCTGTGGGGCATCCTACCTTATTATCATAATTACTGTAGTTAACGTGTTTTTACGGTGGCTTGCCTCACATGAAGAAGGTCCTGGGTTTGAGTCCTGGGCTTGGCAAGGGCATTTCTGTGTGGGGTTTGCATGTTCTTCACGTACTTGTGGCATTATTCTTATTGGCTGTTTCAAATTGCCCCTAGGTGTGAGTGTGAATGTGAACGCTTGTGTGCGTTTGCCCTGCGATGGACCGGTGAGCTGTTCAGGGTGTACCCCCTTTTGCCAAGAGTCGACAGAGATAGACTTCAGCCTCCCTATGACCCAAGTAGGATTTAGTGGTTTGATGAATGAACATGTTTTGACACTAAAAATCCATTTTTTTTTTTAACTTACTGACTAACTAGGGGCAGTGGTGGCCCGGTGGCAGGGTGCTGGATTACTGATCCCAAGGTCGGGGGTTCAAGCCCCACTATCAACGAGGCATGTAAAAGAACCATTGCTGATTTTCGTCAAGAGTAGGCTGCATAGCCGTCAGTGTGTTTCCGCCCTGTGATGGCCTGGCGAGCTGTCCAGGGTGTACTCTGCCCTCGCCCAGAGTCGGCTGAGATGGACACCAGCCTCCCCGCGACCCTAATTAGGATTAAGCGGCTCAGAAAATGAATGGATGTTGAATGAATGACTAACTACATAGTTTGGTCAAAATATTTGAACTTTATATAAATCTCATATTAGCATCATATAATATTAGCTAGTTATGTTACATAGGCTTGCTAGGAAAGCTGGCTACTGGTAATCTACTGGAGTGAAATAGTAGCTTATATAATATATAAAATAATCCATAATGTATTTTAATAATCGTTTTTTTTTTTTTATTGGTATGGTGTAATATTATTATTATCAGTCAGCTATGTGAAGCAAAAGTTTTAAAATTACATGTAAATTCTGGAGAATTTTCAGGTTAAGTTCGTACTTACTTTCAGTGTGACTCAAAACAAGAATAACAAATCTACTGGGGGTTGAGGGGCACCCCCCAAAGCTTTTTGTAATATAATTATTCCACAGAAAGAGGACAACAAACCAATGATATTTATTTATTTATTTGTTTGTTTGTTTGTTTATTTATTGATTGATTGATTCATTGATTGATTGATTGCATTTTTATTATATGGACATAAAATCTATCATAACATTACGGGTTACATTTCACATGCTACTTTACTGTACACAAACAACAAACTGCCTAATGCTTTTTTGCTCTTCTTTTTTCTTGAAGGTTACATTTTATCCTCATTTCTTGTGTTAGATTTCCATGAAATATTCTGGTAGATTTTAAAGATGATCTGCAACAAATTTTGGATACATGTTTTTTTTTTTGTATGTTTGTTTTAAATGCTTGAAACTTTTTTGATTGTTGACATTTTTGTTCATGTAGGGGAATTGTGGGGCTAGGTGGAGTTTTTCACTCTCTGATTGCATTATTTTTCATGACATCATCAGGCACAAACAACATGGTATTGCAATGCTCTACAGATCTATAAAATCACAATTTCACAGACAAAAACAAGGATAAATACGAATGTTGATTGGAAACCACCCTTCAGTTTTATGTGAAAACTTATCATTGATGACACAAACCTGAACAGGACTCTGCACTTCACACTTTTATTTACTATTAAGATACATCTGTGACCCATTTTACTGTGGGTGGATTTTTGTAAGTGGTTTGTTTATCTGCTACATATTTTCTACACTTAACCACTGATTTCCTGAACCGTTTTTTTTTTTCAACTATTTAAACTATTAAAATGTTATTAATTTCATACTGCATCCTTAAACATCATAAAAATAATATACTGTCTCATTTTCAGAGACTATTCAGCAACATCTGCATCCACTTAAGCCAAGGAGTGGGGGATATTTATTAGAAAGTGAAGAGTCAGTTCTCAAACTTGATGTGTTGGAAACAGGAAAAATGGGCATGTGTAAGGATCAGAATGTTTATTAATCTCCAAAACAACAGGTCTTGAGGAGTGTTCCTGGTATTCAGTGGTAAGTACCTATCAAAATGGGTCCAAAGAAGGACAATCAGTGAACTGTGAAGAGTGTTACGGGTGCACAAGGCTCATTGTTCACTGTAATGGGGAGTGAAGGCTAGTTATGTCTAGTTTAAAATTGCTGGGACTGTTATTGCTGGATATAATATAAAAGTTTGAACAAAAATGGTGGCACACATTGATGACAAGTTTAATATAGCTATAGCAAGACAACAAAAATGACCCCATCTTTGCGGCACAGGGCAAAGAAAAAAAAAACAAAACAAGTGGCAAACACTCAGCTGGATCTAATTTCATCTCAGCTGAATTTTGCATGTCCCAATTACAGCTTGAAAGTCCTGGGATTGAAGTCCAGAGTTGGGTGAGATAGGATCCAGCCTCCCCGCAACTCTAGCAGGATTAAGCAATTTGGCAAAAGAATGAATGGATTCAACAGACCTTTACTAGAAACTAGCGCTTTAATCATAAAGACTTTCCTGAACTCATCTCAGGACTCTCACATTCATACTGAACATTCTTTAAACACACTTACAGTGTACAGCTCTGTCAGTGTTTCTACCTCATGTAGTCTCAATGACTAAACAATGCAAAAAAGGTTTTCATTTGACTCAACCTGGTACAAAATTAAAAAAAATGGAAAATGCTTGTGGTTTGTAGCTGAATCTCACACGAACAAATTTCCCAAACGTTTCACATAACTCGATGTCTTCTGACCTTTTGTGTGCAACAACAGAAACACAAACCAACCTTTATACCTTTTATCCAGTCATACTATCCATATATACTTTCATAAAATAAAGTAGATTATAGGGGTATAACGCTCATCACTGGGGCAGTATGCTCTAAGATACTTATTTTTTTTACCCTTTATTTACTACTTGGGAACATATATGAACCTCTTTGACCTCTTTTGAATTATTTTTGAATATCCCCAAAGACCAATAGTTCAACAGACTTTCAAGTGAGATTGATCTGGTGAATGTTGGTTAAGTTTTGAAGGCAAGTTAAAGAAAATCTACTCATCTTTTTAAAGAATGATGATAAGGGTGTGGTTTAAAAGCTTTTAAAACAATTAATAATAAATTAATAAAAAATGTGTATATGTAAAATAAATATCTAATAATAATTCAAGCCTATAATCATTTACAAATTCATGCATCAGATGTAACAATAATATTTATATACACTGTATATTTTTACAATATTTAATTGTACTCTAATCTCACCAGCATCAGAGAGCCGGCAGTAAACTTAGTACCTCAATGTTCCAATGATATTTTGTGGGTTCAGCTTCTCATAAAGCCGTATAAGGAAGATAGTGTTGTATTACAATGGACTGTACTTTGTGCAATGAATAAGCACTAAACCATACATGTTTATTTTTGTTTTATAGCCCAGTTCAAAGGGTGTTCCTGAAGAACCTTGTTGATAAGGTTGTGACTTCGCTATGACACTGTCATTGCTCCAGGAAAATGTTTGTGCTTTGCATCTTAGTTTTGGCCGTGACTTCTGCGGCCTGGGAACAGAAAGTTGAGGACAGAGCCAGAGTGTTCCTGCAGAAGTTCGATAAGGATGCATCTCACCTCTTGTACCAGAACAGTCTCGCGTCTTGGGACTATAACACGAACATCACAACAGAGAATACAGACAAATTGGTGAGTGCAGTCGTGTAAATGATGGCAGTGTCTCTGTACTCTGATCTTTACCTCCACATGATGCACTTTTTAATCAAGACTATTTTCTTTCTAACTGCAAACAAATGGAAAGATTGTAGATATAAATCTGATTATGGATAATTTGTATTGTCCTTCTTGAAATAAAAATCTTTGCAATTAAATGAGCTTAGAATGCAATAGCTACTGATTTTTTTTAAAATTTGTTATAAAGTTTCACTGATAGATTGTTGTTCAGAGGTGTAAAAAAATATGAGCCATATATCAGTCCTGAAATATCAACTACCTCACTTCACGTGCGTGATATTAAAACAAGATATTAGTGCTTTTAACCTGAGACTGATGCTTTATAATGATGTGCTGTTCCAATAGGCAGCACAGCGGGCAATCTGGAGTGAATTCTACTCTAAAGCTTCTGAGGAGTCCAGAACATTCCCTATTGATCAGATTTCTGATTCAGAGATTAGGCTCCAGCTCCATTCACTTCACGACAAAGGCTCCAGTGTGCTGCCACCTGACAAAGCCAGCTATGTAAGTACAGTGACATCATTCTGCTTAAATGATAGTATTTTTACTTGTACTCATAATTAGTTTCTTGTCTAATAAATCAGTAATCAGGTTAATTGAAAATGGAAGGAATGGAATGGTATGATGTGATTTTATTCGAAGTTGTACCAGCCAGATCTTATCAAATGAAAATCGTAAACAGATGACGTAAACAGAATGTTAGATAATGATTAATCATTAATGTAATCACGCTTGTGCATCCTTTGCTTTAGACATACTGTATATCTTTTAATGTTAATAGTTCATGTAAAAAAAAAAAAAAAAATATATATATATATATATATATATATATATTTTTTTTTAATTTTTATTATAAATTGTCTGTTTGTGTTGCAGCTTAGTAAAGTGATGAATGAGATGAGTACTATTTATGGAACAGCAACGGTGTGTAAAATCGATGACCCATTTGACTGTGAGACCTTGGAACCAGGTACTGGTACAGGCCTTGGAGTTTTTTTTTTTTTTTTTTTCCAATTATGCCACAGCACATTTGTTGAACTCTGATCATTCAGGATTTACTGATAAAAGCTGTATAACTGGGTGGCACAGTGGCGTAGTGTTTAACAAGTCTGCCTCACAGCAAGAAGGTCCTGGGTTCCTAATAATAATCCTAAAAAATAATCCACTTCAGTGTGTGGTAAAGCTCACTCTGCGTCATGTTAGAAGTGCTCATTTTCCTGTAATTATGCACCATGGTAATCTATTCTTTATATGTCCTGATGGGGAAGTGGTGGCCCGGTGGTAGGGTGCTGGAGTACTGATCCCAAGGTCAGGGGTTCAAGCCTGAAATCAACGGGATGTCACTCCTGTCCCCCCCAGTGCAGCTAACTGGGTTATCAAATTCAGGCCATGTCTCTCACTGTCTGTGGTGAGAGGCATGTAAAAGAACCATTGCTGATTCTTGTCAAGAGGAGGCTACATAGCCTTCAGCGTGTTTCTGCCCTGCAATGGCCTGGTGAGCTGTCCAGGGTGTGCTCTGCCCTCGCCCAGAGTCGGCTGGGATGGGCGCCAGCCTCCATGCAACCCTACTTAGGATTAGGCGGTTCAGAAAATGAACGAATGCATGAATGTCCTGGTGTTCTCACACTCATCTTTCCTAAACAAACAAGCTGCCCTGGATCATGCTAATTAGGCATTTTGGGCAAACAGCATGTATTTGTCTTACAATTAAGCAACTACATCCAGAGATTTATAGAAACAGCTTCAGTATATACGTACGCTTATTTAACATGCCAGTAGAATCTGAGAAAATGTAGACAATAAAGAATTTTATTCGACAAATTCGAATCGATCAAAATCTGTGTACAAAAATCATTTGGCTGGCACACACATGTGGATTAATATTAATTATACGACAGCATGTTTATCCCCTTTTTTTGTGTTTTCTCTGCCCTGTTATACATGTTTCCCTTTAACAAGGCTTTGATAAATCACTTTTTTGTGGCTGTGAAAAGTTTAGGCAAATCATGTTCCATTTTTATTCATCTATGTCCGACATCTGTTTCCGTCTAAGGCCTGGAAGCAATCATGGCTGACAGCAGGGACTACTATGAGCGGCTGCACGTGTGGGAAGGCTGGAGGGTTCAGGTGGGCAAGAAGATGAGACGACTCTATGAAGACTACGTGGATTTGAAGAATGAAGCCTCCAGGCTGAACAGTACGACACATCATGACTAATATAAACTTGTTCCTAACCACAGTTTACTCCAATCTTTCATATATTTACTACTTATCTGTTTTATAATAAGCAGATGGGAAAATTATTAAAAGAAACTGCGATTTCAATGAGCATCCACTTGTACTGTGGAAGAAAGTTAAATAAATATTTTAAACAAAAGAAAGAAATTGATCAGTCTCAATCTGACAGTTGAGATATGCTCACTGTCTGTGTTTTTATTAAAGATTATGCTGACCATGGAGATTACTGGCGGTCTAATTATGAAACAATCGATGGGCCAATATACAGCTACACTCGAGATGAACTGATGACAGATGTAAAGCGCATATATCATGAGGTATGTCTGATATTTGTTATTAACAAATGCTGTTAATCAGCTAGGTTTCCCAGAATCTAATTGCCTGTTGGAAATGTATACAGCATAAATAGAATTTGTATTAATGGCACACAAAATAATATTTGAAGAATTTGATTCCAGAACGTGATAGATACCACATTCAAAAATTTAATAAACACACATTGAACAATACTAACATGTCTCCAAACACAGACTCCGAAATACAGACTGAATCACAGATTTACACACTTTATTGTATACATTTATTCTGTAATGCGATCAGCGCCATGGCTCACTCCATACAAACTGCGACATTCAACCAGTCAAAGTCAGCCATTGGTGTGATGTAATCCATGTTTTTGAGTGGAATTTACAATAACTAATGGATAAATTTAACAGAACAGAAGAGCCAGTGCCTCGTTCTTCAGTTGCTAAGAAAGTTAGACCATCAAAGAACAGAATAAATAATTATGTGATTACAATGGTGGGAAAATATCTGTGATTGCATGCACATATATATCAGCTGAACACCTGAACTTCTACCATACTGATCAACTTAAGCCATTAACTCATCCTGTGAAAATGGAAACACAACTGAGCAGGACCTGGCACTCCTTCTCATCATGACCATCAATAAGGCTCAAAGAATTATAAATATTAATAAAAGCAATATTTATTATTATTATTATCATCATCATCATCATCATCATTATTATTAATATTATTATTATTATTATTATTATTATTATTATTATTATTATTATTATTATTATTACACAGTAGTTACACAGTGGTGTAGTGGTTAGCCCGTCTGCCTCACAGCAACAAAGTTTGAGGTTTGAGTTTCAGGCTTTTGCAAGAGCATTTCTCTGTGGACTTTGCATGTTCTCCCCGGGCTTATGTGGGTTACCTCCAGGTCCTCCCTTTTCCTCCCACATACAAATTAGGCTAAATGGCTGTTCCAAATTGCCCCTAGGTGTGAGTGTGAGTGTGAATGGTTGTGTGTATGTTGGCCCTGTGATGGTCTGGTGAGCTGTTCTGGGTGTTAGCCACCCTCACCCAGTGCCCTAACAAGATTAAGTGGTTTGGCAAATGATTGAGCAATTATTATACACATACACAATTACATATTTGTATTACATATTGTACAATTGTAATGAATAAAATAATAGATAAGCCTAAAAAAAACAGTATTGATATGCAGCTTGATATGAAATTTTTTTTTATTATATTTTTCTTTATTTATTTTTTGCTTATTGGTTATCTATTAAACGTCATTGTTAAAGGTTACATGAAGAAAACAATCACAAGGCCTCTCTTGTCACAATTCCAAAACAGTAGGAGTGATTTTTTTTTTTTTTGACTGTATAGTGTTTTGGAACCAATCTCTTCATTTCCTTTGCACTAGACTGATCATCAGGGATCTAAACCTACATCTGGAATACTGCAAAGTGCCTTATGTGACAAAAAAAAAAAAAGAAAAGTTAAACAATGAGTGCTGTACCAATGAAATTCAAATGAATGATAAGAATTGTACTGATAACTCATGTGTTCTTATATTTAGATTCTGCCTTTGTACCAAGAGCTTCATGCATATGTGAGAGCCAAATTGCAAGATGCGTATCCTGGCCACATCGCCTCTAATGGAGGTCTACCAGCGCATTTGCTCGGTAAGACAAAATTTTTAATTTCTACATGTAAGAATATACACCCTACTTATTATCAAACTGCCTTACATGATTCACACTGGACCATTTTGAAGTACAACCTGGGGACTGATCTCAATCCCACTGATGTACTTGATTCCTTTGATATTTTCACCCTAAACCAAAGAGTTTTGGTGGTGGCGGTACTGTAATCACTGGTATTTGTCTATTGAAGTCCATTCATTCAATTGTTTGTCAGTTTGCCTATGAACAAAATCCTGACCACATCCTTGCACAGATTTCACCCAAATTTTG
>JAQMYF010000014.1:15495267-15505804 GCA_030014195.1 Neosilurus mollespiculum | reverse complement strand
GATTGGCTGATTAGAAATTAAGTGTTAATGAGCAGTTGGACAGGTGTACCTAATAAAGTGGCCGGTGAGTGTATGTCACCTTTTTATTTATACTCCCCAACTCTTTGTGCATTTTTCATTTTTAAAACTGGATTTATACGGTACTTCTTTGTTTTACTACAGCTTTGGATTTATGAATGGATTCTTTCTTACCTCAACAGTCAGAATGGGTCTGCCATTATCACAATCGCATTTAAGAAAGTTTATTGAGCCAGTGAAGTTCAAAATAACAGGAACGCCTTTATCAAAATCTCCTTGTGCATTTGATATGTAGTAGTAGATCGTGATGTTTGCTGTAAGACAGAGAGTATGCATGCGTTAAATCTGGTGTTGGTGTATGACATCAAATAAATAAATAAATACATAAATAAATAAATAGAAGAAAAGTTTTATTTCAATAACACATACATTTAATCATGGCAGTTCCTCTTCTATTTCACTGACCTGAACATCTACTAGAACTTAGCTTATATGACCAAAAGTATGTGGACACTTGCCCATCACATCATGATCACAGAACAAAACATCCTTGCATGCTGTGGCATTAAGAATTATTAGAACCTAGGCACAGTGCACAAACCTGTCCCATTATGACCATGCACCTGTGAACCTGTGCACAAAGTGAGGAAAGAATATAAATATAATTTTCATAAAGAAATAATATGTTTTGTTAGGTTGGGGTGGAAGAACTCAAGGGGGCTGAACAGAGCCCCAGTATTAACCTCATTAAATACTTTTATGACAAACTGAGACTTGAACTGCACCCTAGACTTTCTTGCCTGACCTTATTTCCTGACCTTACACTCCAAAAATGAAGGAGTAAGCTTTTCCATAAAAGTGTCGGTTATTATAACAGCACACAGAAAAGGATGATAGAATAAAGTCCTTTTCTCACTAAGGGTGTTTTTTTTTTTTTTCATCGAATATATTTGCATTCTCGTACATTAATGTTTCACATCAAAAATGAAATTTCTTGTGAAAAAGTGTTTATTCAAATTTATTTGTTTATTTTACTTATTTATTTAATTAAATTTTTTTATTATTATTATTATTTTTGTTTTGCCACAGGGTCGATTTTTCCAATGTTTCATCTATAAAAGCAAAGCATTTTTACTGGTATCCATTTATACTGCTGGGTGGGTATACTTGTGGTAAAGACCTTTCCCAGCGGGCTCAGCACGGTGGGGAACTAATGGGTATTTGAGCACATGACCACTTGGTCACAAGCCCATTAGTACCTAAACAATGTTGTTTCTCTGAGATAAAAGGATAATTTTTTTTTAAGATCTTCAGATAGCAAAATTTTGTTTTCCTGTGATAGTATCATAACTAATATGAGATCTCGAGATAACAAACAATACTGTAGCTTTTAAAAAGTCTCTTCATAGCAGGATCCTTTGGTATTATAATGTCAGTGGAGCAGGAAAATATCGATTGTCTCACATTTCTCTTCAATCAAGGCCTGACACAGGGTGAAATAGCTTTATGACTTGCTATTACACACAATATATATGACTCGAGTTCACAGGAAAGCAAATGAAATTAACCCGTTACCATGAGAAAGTAAATCGTATGAATGCATGTTTGCTTCGGGCTTCCGTAGAAAAGCTCTTAAATTTGGAATGCGATGTTAAACAATCACATATGGGTGTGTTAAGTCACATGTCCGTACACTTTGTATATTAACCAGGCATTCTCATTGCTTGGAATGTGATCTTGTACTTACCTGTGGTGCAGTTACTAATGCGAGACTTGTGTATTCTTGAGATATTTTCAGGACAGATGTTCTTTTTCAGTAAACTCTGGATCAAAACGTCACCTTTTTCAAAATTCTTTTTAATATATTCACTGCCAACTGAAGAAACAGAAACTGGATTACCGCTGTGCACACATACACTGAGACTACAGGACTAGTCTACTCCTAGTCCTACTTTATATTCTGAGTGTTTTAATAGAGCATATTGTTTTATACATCTTTCAACCAGTTTATATACGTGTTCTCAAATCCCTTTTCAATCTTGCAGGAAACATGTTGAACCGAATGCAAAAAGCATGCTTGTGGTCCTAGAGTTAACCAAATATGTGAAAGTGAATGTTGTACAGAGTGTTTACAGAAGTATGAAAGTGCTGTGGCTATGTGGTGCAGGCTACAGAAGTCCAGTCTTGTTGCGAGTGGCTGTTTTTCTTACAGTAGTTAATGTTAGGAGGAAAATGATGTAATACACATTCCAAACAGAACTAAATGACTCACTAAGCATAGTCATCAGTTTACCACAATGCATAAAACAAGAACAACAAGAACCAAACCAGTGCAGCAATCTTTGCTTCCCTCACCTGATGTGATCTTAGCCTGTGCACTGGCTACAACAACGTCACTGAGGGTGCAGCCTGTGCCACTACAACTGCTGCAGGTGTTTTGAGCATCACATCCTCTTCCTCGTACAATCGCTACATTTGTGTTTGTCATAGACACAAGCAGGATTTCCTCATCAGTGCAAAACTTGACTTCTTTATCACTGCTTTCCCATTCTTCCAGTACCTGTGGATTTTCTTCATCTTCATCCAGATATTCTTTTCTAACCATGGCCAGACTGAAGCATAAAACTGTCGTTTCTTTGTGGTAGGGTTTCATGCATTCAGATTCTGGACAGTTCTCCTCTGACTCATCAATACTTGCCCGGTGCATAGTCTGCAAAGACAAGAAATGATGGGAAAATAAGTATTTAGACACAGTAGCTACTTTGTTATTTAACATACTACAAGCAGCGCATGCATCTATTTCCAGTTACGCACTTATGCTTTGGCTATATACTGTAAATTAATATGAATAAACATATGTACTGCATTCATTCATTTTCTAAGCCACTTAATCCAAACTAGGTTTGTGGAGAGGCAGACGCCCATCTCAGCCAACTCGGGGCGAAGGCGGGGTACACCCTAAACAGCTCAACAGGCCATTGCAGGGCAAACACATAAAACTATTCACACTCACACCTAGAGGCAATTTGAAACTTCCAATCAGCCTACTATGCATGTTTTTGGACTGTGGGAGGAAATCGACGTACCCGGAGGAAATCCATGCAATCACAGGGAGATCATGCAAACTCCACACAGAAACGCTTTAGCCCGGGAATCGAACCCAGGCCTACTTGCTGTGAGGCGGATGTACTAATGAATAAACATATGTACTGTATTTATAAACATTAAAATAATCATAATTATATGAAAAGAACACATGAAAAGAAATACAAGAAAGAAATATTGGACAAAATGCAATCATTACACTCATGTCACGTGACCCAAAATGCACCTGTCACCACTTACATGCAATTACACATGCTCTCTCTCAGATAGCATCAAAGGACTTTGCTTAAAAACATGCTTTGCAAAGTCCTGCTTGTTTCTACCAGTGAGTACATACCAAGACATTTTGATTTATTCTTCTGCCTGCTTCATATTTACCTTAGATGCTTTGCCTCTGATGAACTTTTTGCCTGATCGTCAAAATCCCATTTATTTCATGACTACAAGTTTGAACACTGTTTTTGAATGCTCCTGCAATCTCTACATTAAAGTTTGATCTGCACAATCTTTCACATCCATTCTGATCTCTGCTGTTTGACGGAGTGACAGTATGTTTTTACCTGAGGGAGTTGCAAGTCCCCTGCAGAACTTGTTTCAGGACAAACATTTATTCATGGTGTGAATTCATGGTGTATCATGTTAGGCACTTTGCAGTGGCAAGAAACCGGAGCTCCCTGAGGAAAGCCATGCAGGACAGGGAGAACATGCATACAGAGCCCCAAATAAAAACTCCCTTGCCAAACTGGGGGCTTGAACCTAGGGCCTTTCTTGCTATAAGGTGAGGGAAGGTGAAGGAGTTGAGTTCTTAGGGACATTAATGAACAACTTTTAAATTAAAAAGCTACATGACATCCTGTCAGCATGTCATATGACCTACAAATTCTGTGACATCATCAACACCTAACTTTGTTTATCAAGTTAGAGGGTGTCGCATGTCTTTATGATGATGCCACAGGGACAGGCTACCTTATCACCTTGGGACATCCAACCCACAGAAATTTCTCACATAATAGGGAAAGAGTTGCAGGATGGCCTGAAAGCTGCTGGGTTCAATGGCTGTGTTAGTTCCTGGCTTCGATTCCTGGGCTCAGGTGTATCTTTTTGGACATTGCATGTTCTCCTTGTGCTTGCGTGGATTTCCTCTGGGCACTCCCACAGTTCAAAGACATGCCCATTAGCCTAATTGGCTGTTACAAATTGCCCCTTAAGTGTGAGTGTGAATGGTTGAGTGTGTGTTGCCACGCAATGGTCTGGCGAGCTGTTCAGAGTGTACCCTGCATTTGCCCAGTATTGGATCAGATAGGAACAGCCTCCCTGTGACCCTAATAAAAGCAGTTCATCATATGATTGATTTTATTATTGTTATCATTATTATAATTCCTGTTGGACATGCCCGAAACACCATACCCAGGAGGCATTCAGGAGGTATTCTAATCACATGCCTGAGCCACCTCTACTGGCTCCTCCGAGCTCCTCCCGGATGACCAAACTTCTCACCATATCTCTAAGGGAGAGCCCCGCCACCCTGCGAAGGAAGCTCATTTCAGCCGCTTGTATTCACGATCTTGTTCTTTTGGTCACTACCCAAAGCATGTTACCATAGGTGAGGGTAGTAACATAAATCAACTAGTAAATTAAAAGCTGCCTTCTGGCTCAGCTCCCTCTTTACACACACAGCAGAGGCTGTACTGATCCGCCTGTCGATCTCCCGCTCCATCCATGTTGTTACAAATGCAGACCAAGCTCTGGCTCCAGCAACAGAGAGACTGAATGGCCTGTAGGAATGGGTCCAGTATACCATATTCCCAGCACACACCCCACAAGACACGGTCGAAAGCCTTCTCCAAGTCCACAAAGCACACAAGGACAGGTTGGGCAAACTCCCATGCCTCCTCCAGGATCTGTAGAGTGTGTAGAGCTGGTCAAGAGTGCTGCAGCCAGGGTGAAAACCACATTGTTCCTGCTGAATCTTAGGTTCAACCATCTGTCGGATCCTCTTTTCCAGTACTCCTGAATAGACTTTTCCGTGTAGGCTGATTGGAGTGTAATTCCATGATAGTTGGAACACACCCTCTGGTCCCTTTTTTTAAAAAGGGGAACTACCACCCCAGTTTGCCAATTCAGAGGTACTGCTTCTGATGACCATGCGATGTTGCAGAGACGTGCCATCCAAGACAGTCCTACAACATCCAGAGACCTGAGGTATTCAGGGTGAATCTCATCCACCCTCGGAGCCCAGCCACGGAGGAGCTTTTTAACTACCTCAGTGACCACCACCCCAGTGATGGGCAGACCCCCTCCTGAACCCCCAGGCTCTTCCTCTTCCACAAAGGGTGTGTTGGTGGGATTAAGCAGGTCCTCAAAGTATTCCTTTCACCTCCTGACATCACCAGTTGAGGTGAGCAGCTCCCCACTTCCACTGTAAACAGTGTTTGTGGAGTACTGACCTTCCTGCCACAGCTCGGGGCTGCCGCCTCAATAATGGGGACATGGAACATGGCCCATTTGGACTCTATGTCCCCAGTCTCCTTTGGAATGTGGTTGTATTTCTACTGGAGGTAGGAGTTGAAGGCACTTCTGACAGGAGACTCTGCCAAACATACCCAGGAGACCCTGACTACACGCTTGTGACTCCCAGGTCTGGAGGGCATTTTCCCCCACCATTGCAGCCAGCTCACCACCAGGTGGTGATCGGTTGACAGCTCAGCTCCTCTCTTCACCTGAGTGTCCAGAACATGCAGCTGCAAGTCCGATGACACGACTACAAAGTCGATCATCGAAATACGGCCTAGGGTGTCCTAGTACCAAGTGAACTTGTGGACACCCTTATATTCGAACATGGTGTTTGTGATGGACAACCCATGATGAGCACAGAAGTCCAACAACAAAACACCATTCTGGTTCAGATCGGAGAGACCGTACCTACCACTCACACCCTTCCAGGTCACTCTGTCATTGCCCACATGGGCATTAAAGTCACCCAGGACGACGAGGGAGTCCCCAGGGATATCGCCCTCTAGCACACTAGGGACTCCAAAAAAGGTGGGTACTCTGAACTGTCATTTGTTGAATAAGCACACACAACAGTCAGGACCCATCCCCATACCCGGAGGCAGAGGGAGGCTACCCTTTCGTTAACATAGGAGAACCCCAACATGTGGGCACCGAGATGGGGGGAGCAAGGGAAACTGACTCCTTGTATTTGTTTCTCCCATAGGGGTCTTCTGAAACACACTTAGTCTGGACCTTCACCTAGGACCTGTTTGCCTTGGGTGACCCTACCAGGGTCATAATGCCCCCGACAACATAGCTCCCAGGATCATTAGGACATGCAAACCCCTCCACCACATGTCGCAATTTTTTTTAATCTTTTGAATAGCATGCGTGAACTTGGAATATGGAATAGTTTAGCGAGTGAAGAAATTAAAAAATATGTGAACATTATGCCTGGAAGGTTAATCACAGTAAAGGGTGGCCACAATAAATATTGACTTTTCTTTTCAAATAAGAGAATTTTTGTTATTACTATATATTTTTGTTTGTTTACTTATTCTCATCAGTATGATCCAATATTACATTAAACAAATACTTGAAGAACTTGAAGTACTTCATTTTTCTTCAAGTTGTATGAGTTGATTCATGCTATGCAAAAGTAAAAAAAAAATACATTTGTGACACTTTCCAAAAATTGGTATTTGGTTCTCATTGCCTACAGTAGCATTGATAAATACATTTTCACCGAAATATTAAATAAAGTTATCTCAAAAAAAAAAAAAAAAAACTCTGTCATAAATAGAAACCTTATAACTACCTACACTGGATGCAATAATCTGTTCATTTTTCTACTTAATTTTGACTGTAAATTAAATTGTTATTATTATTATTATTGTTGTTGTTGTTAATAATAATAATAATAATAATAATAATAATAATAATAACAATAATAATAATATTGTTGTTGTTTTTAGTAGTAGTAGTATTTACTTTATATGTTCATAGCATTAGTTCACTGAATAAATGAGTGGGGAGATGTTTTCATGGAAAGAGAAGGTGATTCATAAATTTCTTTTAAATTACTCCACATTTTGATGTCATACAATTATTAATGTGTGTGGTGGATGTGATTGTGTGTGTTTGTGTGTGTGCGTGTGTGTGTGTGTGTATGTGAAATGTTATATATATACACACACACACACACCTGAGCGAAATGAGGCAACCCCAGTGCTGTGTGTGTGTGTGTGTGTGTGTGTGTGTGTGTTTGTGTGTGTGCATGTGTATAAAATGTTGCTGAAGACTGTTACAATATATGTTCACGTTTACGGCATTTGGCAGATGCCCTTCTTTTCTAATTTAACTGAGCAATAGAGGTTTGAGGGCCTTGTTCAAGGGCCCTACAGTAGCAGCTTGGTGATGGTCTTGAAGGTTGAACCCTCAACCATCGCATTAGTAGCCCAGAGCCTTAATCAATGAGCCATCCCTGCTCTATAAACGATATGTACAAATTATATATACACCCCTGAGCAAAATCAGGGAGCCCCTGTGCTGTGTGTGTGTGTGTGTGTTTGTGTGTGTGTGTGGGTGTATGTAAGTGAGAGAAAGAATATAAAGCTCCTCACCAAGTGTGGAGAACCTGAACTTAGCATCCTGATGAACGTCCTCGGAGGCATATACTGAGTTTCGACATCATTTATCATTGTGAACTTGTCCCCTTTTCTACATAATGATAGAGAAAGAAAGCATAAAATTCTTGCGTTGTTCATCACTAATGTAAAAGAAATTCTTAATGTGTTGATAGTTACATAGTTACATTCAACCAACAATAAAATGATCATTAAATGTACTTGTGGTGTGCTGGTCTTTATTACCTGCCAAAATCA
Source organism: Neosilurus mollespiculum (assembly GCA_030014195.1). Lineage (NCBI taxonomy): Eukaryota > Metazoa > Chordata > Actinopteri > Siluriformes > Plotosidae > Neosilurus > Neosilurus mollespiculum. The sequence continues at coordinate 15,497,804 of JAQMYF010000014.1, read as the reverse complement.
CTCGGCTTACTGGTCAAAACTTTATCCACTTCATAGCAGTGCTTGCCATCGACCACTTTGTGTAATAAGGAAACACACCCAGATAGATAGCTCTCCTAGAAGAAGAAAACAACAACAACCACAACAACACTTTTGCAATCAGGTGAAGTCAACCCAAGTAAGGCTTGGTTTCTCATAAACCATTGAAATAACCTTTCAGACAGACAAACAGGAAGACAGTTAGATAGGCAGGCAGAGAGACATACAGACAGATAGACAAGCAGACAGACAGACTGACAGACACAGACATACCTGTTCCATGTTGCTATCTTGGCAGACAATAATGACTCTGGTAGCAGTTTTACCTTAAGGGCTATTATAAAGTGTATGTAATGGGTTGGGCTTCTGTATTTGGACTTCAGTGGGTTGGGTTTCATCCCAGGCTTTCATGAACTGAGAGCATGCTCAAAAAAAAAAAAAAAAAAAAAAAAGGAAGTGGTATTAAGCCATATGTGGAAGAAGCCATCATAAAACAATATGTTTTATTCCCAAAGAGGAAGAATGGGAGCTCAGGTAAAAACACTTGAAGGACAGGGTAGCTGAAATAATGACAAGTTTGTGTGAGGTCACAGAGAATTTATTCTGACTCATGGTTAAAGTTCCCTTTTTTCAATCTTTATTATTAAAATTCTCTTAATACAACCAGTGTTATCACCATTTTTTAAAATAATATAAACCAAATATAACAGATTAAAGTGGCGAGAGGATCTCAAAAACCATTAAACATTACATTTCATTAAATAAAATATTACTGTTTATTATGCATGAACTCCTACTTACCCACTACCTACCATACCTTTACTCCTACTTAACCTAATTTTAAATAGACATTCTGGAGAACAAATTGCATGTTGGTATGAGCATATAGGAAAGGAAATGACAAAACTATTAAAGCGGGCGGCATGGTGAAATAGTGGTTAGTATGTCTGTCCCACGGCAAGCAGGTCCTTGGTTTAAGTCCTGAGCTCAGCGAAGGCAATTGTTTGAAGTTTGAATGCTTACGTGGGTTTCCTCCCACAGTAAAAAACATGCTGTTCCAGTTTGCTTGTAGATGTGAGTGTGAGTTTGAATGGATGTGTGTATTGGCCCTGCAATGGACTGGCGAGCTGTTCAGTATGCACCCTGCCTTTGCCCCGAGCTGGCTGCGATAGGCTCCAGCCTCCCCTCAACCCTAGTAGCATGAAGCGGTTCTATGAAGCGGAAATAAACAAGTGAATAAAATCCACTGAAGCCAGTAGATAGGTGTGGGCTCTAATAATGTTGCTTCTCAGCAAGAGTTAGTGCAGGGTAATCGTTGTTTAATGTTTAAATGTACAGATTTCATCAAAAAGCTGGTGAAAGTCTGGCCTCTCTTCTGGAAGCTGTAAAAAGAGAAGAATATGTATTTTAGAAAAGAGATGTTAAAAAATAAAAGTAGTGGATGAAAAGTTATTGCATGTTGGGGGTTTGTAAAAATGTCTGGGTGAAAAATTTGCATTTATTTAATAATTGAAAAAAAATTTCAGATATGGCAAAAGTATAAAGTATAAAAGTTTTCATGGATACCTCATGCCAGCATGATTTCATAACTTGATAGATCTGATCTGTAGCCAGTTGGGGTCTATACAGACGATGACCCTGCATCACTCTCTCAGCTACACGCGCATTATCATAATGCTCATAAGGCTGCTTGCCCAGACTGAACACCTCCCACATCACCACTCCTACACAGCAAAAACAGCTTTATTATTATTATCCCCTTTGTCATCATTATCATCATATGAATGCATATTAATTATTACTAATTATTTATTAATATTGCTATTACTTAGGTAAAACCAATGCTGACACTAGCGATAAGTCGTACCATATATCAACAGCCACTAGTGGCGGCCACTTATAAAAATGCAATATTATATACATGGTGTGCCTTTAAAATAGTAATAAAGGGTTTGCAAAAATCCACCTTACAAAATTAAAAAATAAGAAAAATTCTCTTAACTGAAAAATTCTACAAACTCCGTGAGGTCTGTATAAAGAAATCTAAGCCTGAGGTCTTTTTGTCTGTACAAAAAGAACAAAGGACTGAGATTTATTTGTACAGAATGAGCAAACAAGGTTAATGTGCAGTTTAATATTTGGATTTTTAAAATGGCAGCCTTTTAAAATTTATTTTGGGTGTAGCTACTTTCCCACTTATTAACAAGGAGTCTTCATTTATGTCAGTGATGGTTTTTGTAGTGTACATCACCACTTCTGATTTGTGGGCAGACTGGGTTTCCCAGAGTGGGCGGAAGCTCTCTCCTTACATCACGTCCCGGCATCAGCCTTGGTTTTCTTTATCGTGTTACTAATTTACCGTTTAAAGTATATAATATATTCCATGTTCTTGTGGTTCCAGCCTACCTGCTTCACTTTGACTTGTTTCCCTATGTATATGCATATCTGTCTATCTATCTATCTATCTATCTATCTATCTATCTATCTATCTATCTATCTATCTATCTATCTATCTATCT
>JAQMYF010000014.1:15406230-15422611 GCA_030014195.1 Neosilurus mollespiculum | reverse complement strand
TCCTTCAGGCCCCCCCCCCCCCCCCCGACAATTCCGGTATCAGGATCTGTTCTTCCCTGCAAGTTCGAGTATATGTTGATTTCAACTTTCTCTCCCGGTCTTGGACACGACACGGACCCATGAGGTTGCTCTGTGATCTCACTCCAACGGCAACAGCGCACACCCCTGGCCCGAGGAACAGTTACTATAGCGCTGTTTGAAGTGTTGATTTATTGAGTTGGTTTTGATGATTTCCAGGTTGCAGGCAGATTTTCCACACAGTCATTAGTTGATGAAGTTTCCCACCTGGCGAGTTTGTAGAGACATTTCTGAAAACATTGCTCCATTTAAGCTCATTCCAGCATTTTTATCAATATTTCACTGTACAGTATGTTTCTATATCAAGTGTGCTATGACAACAATACAGATCATTTTTGTTTTAATTATGATTATTGTTATTATTGGTGTTGTCTGACTGGTGGGTTTAATCAGAGAGCTGTTATACTGGAACCATTGTACTATATAACAGCTAAAATCCATATTAAACAGGGTGGAAAATTGTAAATCTCAATTATAACTCCCAATAAGAGTTGTTTTTATAAGTGACACGAATCTTGCTTTGAATGTTTTGATGTTTTCTGAGCTCCATTTTGACTGTAGGGAGAATGTTTTTATGCGTCTTTTATCAACTCGAAGTTTAAAAAAAAATCAGTCTTGCAGAACCGAAGTTCTTCTTGGATCACTGACAAATGCAGGAAGTATTCCAGTTAAATGTTATCTGATAACAAATATTGATGCAGCGCTTTTGATTTCAAAGTTTCAACCAAAACTCATAGGTTATCTCCAACTGACTTAAAAGGATTGGCCCTTCGCGTATACATTGTTGACTGAATAATTGACATAATTGTTAGCACATGATTCAGAACAGGAAAAAATGAAAAGCTCCTTTGACATGGATGTTGTTTCAAGAAACCACCACATTACCATTGAGCGCAAACAAGTTGAGCAGCTGTCTTTGATAAAGGCATCCACCATAATCATTCAAGCCTCTAAAGAAATGAGTGAAGGCAAGAAACAAAGAGGGCAGGCACTCTCAAAATATTTTTCCTGCCCAGACATTTTTCTAATCCACTGCATTTTGCGGGAGCCTCATTTCCCAAGGAATTGTTGGTCATCAGTGCCAGTTATGGCTGACAAGTTATGTAATATAGAATCATTTGTTGAAACGCATGGTTATAGTGTTATACCTCCATTTTTTAGGGCCAGAAGAAGATCAAAAGAAAATCGAACCTCATCACACTGTGGTTTTTGAGGACGGTGACTGTATAAATGTGGAAAATAAGGTACAAATGCAATAGGATTTTCTTTATATTTTTTTCTACACTGTGGTTCATATCATTCATAAGTGATGGAATAAAATTTTACAACTGACCCAGTTTATGTTTTTTGGCAGGAAGTTGAAGAGGCACACTTTGTGCTGATTGCTGGAGAACCAATCAAGGAAGCAGTGGTGCAGCATGGTATGGTTTTGTAGTTCAAGCAGCAATAAACTGTTTATGTATAAGCCATGGATAAGTTACAAAATCACAGAATCAACTCAATCATTAAATTAGAGGGATAAAAATTCTGTTGGATTTGCAGTCCAGGATGTTGGGTTTGAAATAAAACAATGATTAATACACAATGCATCTTTAACACGAGGGTATTTATATCTGTAATAAGTGAACCGGAGGCAGAGTGGTGCAGTGCTCAGCACCATTCCTTCACACCTAAAAGGTTCAGAGTTCAAATTTTGACAAAGGGCCTTTCTTTGTGGAGTTTGCAAGTTCTCCCTGGGTACTCTGGTTTCCTCCCTCAGTCCAAAGACATGCATGTTTATTTATCTGGCAATTCTAAAGTGTCTATAGGTGTGAATGTTATTATGACCGTTAAGCCATTTACATTTAGTCCAATCCAATCCACCTTTATTTATAAGGCACTTTAAAAAAACAAGACCAGTTGAATCAAAGTGCTATACAGAAGACTAAAACATAATAAACAATTAAATACATGTAAAGACAATAAATAAATAAAGTAAGAAATACTAAAACCATAATATATAAACCCTCAAGAGGATACATGATGGATGGATGGATGGATGTATAAGTAAAGCATTTAAATATATTCAAAGAGGTAATTACAGTGTCTGCCATGGCATGCTTCAAGAAATGATTTAAAAACAAAAGATGAACATTAGGGAAAAACTAAAATCTGAATCTGCCAAGTATGCCTGAACACACATGGGATTTGACACAGCTTCTCACCAGAGCGCCTAGCCTCCCAAACAGCAAATACACACAGAAATTGCACAACTACGCAGTAGGAAAAGGGACAAAAATGCTTTCAGTTATTTACACCAGAACAGAGTCAAAGATAAATAACATAGCAAGGCTACTACAAAAGGATTTCAGTCTTCCAGAAAAGAGAATAGAGAAGAGTTACAGTTTTGAAATGTCATGTAAGTCAAGAAAGATTTGGATGTGTCAAGAAAGAACTTTTGAACTTTTGTGAAACGTGATGTAAGGTATGCAGTAACTTGGCTGTCTATTATTTAATCATGTATTGTGCATTTTTAGTAATAATGAATAGGTTTCAATGACCACTTGTCCCTATATTGATAAAAAATGACTTCATTACTTACCTGACAGAGGTTCAGTCAGTGTCTATGCATGTTAATGTCTGTGAATCACAAATTTTTATGCAGTCAGGAAGTTTTAACAGTCACATACATGAACAGGCCAGGTTTAAGACAAAATCTTTTGTCCAAATCATTTTAGAAGTATCTATACAAACAAAATCTTTGATTCATTGAAAATGAAATGAAAGGCAGGCCTTCTAAACTCTCCTGTTACTCAATAACATATGTATATTTTTATTATCAGGTGTTTTTTTTGAAGTTGCAGTGTGATAGAATCCATTTGATAGTTTGCATTAGCCAATTTGAAAAGATTGCCATTTCTCTCTCGATTGTGCAAAATCACGAAAATAGGACATGAATCCATCAGCTCATATAAGGGAAGATAATGACAAAGATAACACTATACAGATATTAAAATAACAAGTCAAATATAAACTAGTGAACTTCTGAATAAAATACAACTAAGTATATCTACACATAATACAAGCTTACGTTCACATACATCAGACAAACATCGGCTCATTTAGATGAAAGAATGGTATAACCTGCCATTAATTCATATGCAAATTACTTCCGTATTCACTGTCACACCCACGTGAATCATGTGCGACTTTGCGTAGTACAATGTTGCTCCTCTGTGTGCAAATTTATTTCTTGTTTTTTTTTCTTCTTCATGAAAAAGCTTGTAATAACAAGCAAATATGTACACAATATATTTAAGCTTTTGTTAGATTTGGGTTTAACTTCCCTTTAAGGTTCAACAAGGATAAATTGTGCATCGTTGTGTTTTAAATCCACTGTTCTAGTCTTGAACAAAATTTGGCCCTCTTATTGGACACATGCAGGTTTGAATACCAAATCCCAGTGAGGCTATTGTCACCGGGAAACCGGAGCCATAGAGAGGTAAATTGGCCATAATCTCAAGGAAACAGAGGTGGCATTCTCTCCCTCCCCTCTCAGTCATACTGACATTAATCTGGTAATTAGCCAATCATGGGCATCTGTGAGCTCATGCATGTGGGGATTGGCAGATACCGCTTTTCTTCAAGTGTATTAAGCCGCCTGTGGTATTGCTTGAGCAGCAGTTAGTCAACAATCAGGGGGGAAAAAAATCATTGAGGGGGAAAAAATCGACGAATAAATAAAAACTGTAATATGTGTAATATTCTGTATGTGTGTCTCTGTGGTAGGCCCATTTGTTATGAACTCTGAGGAGGAGATCGAGCAAACCATTACAGACTACAGAACATGCACCAATGGATTCGAGAGAGCAAAACATTGGCAATCCAAAATACGTGGCTCGATGTAATGTCTGTGTTAAATTTGTACCTGATACAGGACAAGCACTTTTATTAGCTTTAAATGGAATATAAAACTGTATAATGTATTTAAATATAATGTATAAGAGGCGTTTATTTCCTTTGGTGTTCTGGCCTTCCTTTATTACACTGCTATCTGAACATTGTGTTGATTGTAATCTTTTCATTTAATTGTAAGATCCGCGATAATAACTTCCATTGAAGTGTTCTGCCACACTGAAGCTTTTGGGCTCTGCTCAGGAAACATGGACACAAATAGCTCCACTTACAAACCATTAAAGAGTACTGAAAGCACTTCCAATTGTCATGTCATATGTTCAAGATAACCTTAGAATGACTGGCATTGCTGTGTTAGGATGGGATACAGGCTTCAGCCTCTCTTTTCTCTTCCACCCCATCACCCCATCTCCTCCCTCTCTCTGCTCACCCTGCGTGGTGGTCTGGTTCACATTTAAAACCACATGTTGCTGTGTGTGTGCGCGAACGCATGAGGAGCGAATGAGGAGCTTTGTGCTGCAGCAGCGTGAATGGGACGGGACGGGACGGATATGCCAGCCTGTCTGTCTGCCACCAGCGTGCATGTGGCTGCTGACTGGAAGATCTGAGCTCCGTTCTGGATCCTTCTGTCTCTTGCACATGCTCATGAACATTTGCTCACTTTGCAACAGGGAAATCGATAGAAGGCTGGGGATACCATCTCCGAACACCCATGCTATATCCAGGCTGCATTCCTACTGAATCACTGAAGCAAAAGAGGAAAGGAAGGGACTTCTCTTCTGACAGAAGAAGATTCAAAGCTCTCCCAGATGTGTGTGCCTTGTTTGTTTTTTTTTTTTTTTTTTTTTTTTTTTTTTTTAATATTTACTCCAGCTCTATTAAGCGAGGAAACTACATTTGGCTCTTGAGCTGTCTGCTCTCTGTGTGACAGCTCTCCTCTTCTGAACAGTCGAACCATCTGACTTGTTCGTGTGTATGTGTAATACAGAGTAAGTGAGAGAGAGTGTGTGTGTGTGTGTGGTCTTGGGAACCTCCTTAAGGAACATTGCGCATTCCCTTTACATGTAAGAGTACTGGCTCTTTGCAGTAATTGTTGGTAGATTGGACTCTAGAGACCAGGAGACGTACAACATGCGGACTCTGCTTTCCATTTGGCTTCACATGCTGCTGCTTGCATATGTCAGACTACTGCTGCTAAAGACGGATGTCCTGGCTTCGATCAGAGTGAGTTATGTTTAGAATTCATACTCTTACCCCAGAAACTATTACCAAAGCACCTCATTCATGTGTACACTAATACTGACCTGTAACATGGTCATTTCGTTGTCTTTTCTACGTCTTCTAAGTCTTTTCTGGAATTTTACATAAGCATATACAGTACCCTAACTCTTTTTTTTAGTATAAACTTTGCTATAGGTTTTTATTTTATGACCTGTACATAAACATTTTAGATTTCCAAACATTAGTTTTCCAGCATAAAATTAAATGCTAAAGAAAAAACTTTTGTATGTCAATAAAGAAAGCAGCAGAATAAATAAGAGACCACTTTTTAGACAAAAACATAATGAAGACTGCTGGGGTTTGCATGCAAATAAAGAAGCAAGTGTGGCTGCCAAAATCTCCAGAACTGTGGCTAGTTCTGCAAGATACTCGGTAAAACGTACAGCTCATTACCTGTACAAATGCACAAACTCCACCTGAGACTGCTATCTTTTTATAGCATAGGATCCTCACAGCAATAATGACTTATTTATTTATTTTAATGTAGAAACATTTAATAAAATTATGTATATTTAAATATAAGGTGTCTTTGCTCTGCAGAATTTCTTTGCATATGCCTAAAACATATTGAGCTCAAACTAAAAATGATGTACATAAACATAAATAAGGCAAGATAAAGGGAGAAATACAAGTATTAAAATCATTACAATCAAATATCACTATAAACATGTCATAACTTTCAGGCTAACACTTTATATTCGTTATTTACATCAATGCCGTTTCATAGAACTAAGTCTAGTTACTAGACTATTTTTGTATATCTAGTGTGCTGACATGGTAGTCAGTCAACATCTTGTAGGATTCAGGATTCTACTGTAAGTTTAGAGTATTATCGTTAAATGTGTTTTCTAGAATATAGTATGATGGATTAATTAATTAACAGTGCTTTAGCTTATGAATCACAAACTCTGTAACACTTTGCTCATTTGCCATACTCATTAATTTACTTTAAAAATAAAAAACCTTTTACCCATCAATTCGCTTACCTTTCGAAGTGCACTTTAATTCATTTCAGACGTCGACTGTTTGTTGTATTTTGGTCTAATGATATTGAACAGTGCATGCAGTCTACTCTAACATCTGTCAGTGTAATTTACTGCTGCTCAAAAGGAGCATAGACAGAATTCATTCATTCATTTCAGCCACATATGTTCTGCAGGGGCTGCATTTTGTGCTGTGTCTCCTGCTAGTGATGGTGGTAAAAAAAACAACAACAAATAAGTAAATAAAAGACCTTATTTATTGTACTTCTCCTATGACCCCCCGTCTGACTTCCAGTGAATTTGGTTGTCATTCATTCATTCATTCATTTATTCATTTAACTTTTATGGCATTTGTCAGACATCCATAACCAGAATGACTTACAGAAGTGATGTGAAGTTACTATCAGTGAATACTTTCTGAAACTGGTTTAATGAGGCTCCACAGGCTAGGTAGACCATCAGTCAAAATTGAGCAATGTTTGAAATTTTTTTAATATATAAACAAAAATATAGATACTGAAAGTGCTAATTCAAGTACTTCCAAAAACATAGGTTTTCAGTTGTCGTATGAAGACATCCAGTGACTCAGCTGTCCGACCATCCTAGGGGAAGTTCATTGTGCCACCTTGGTGCCAGAACAGAGTAGAGTTTACATGCATGTTTTCCTTGTCCCTTGACAGAAGCCTAGCAGTTCTGGAGGATCAGAGAAATTGCAGGGTGTGATTAGTGCTTTGAGGTAGGAGGGTGCAGGCCCGTTTTTGGCTTTGTAGGCTAGCATTAGTGTTTTAAATCTAATGCGAGCAGCTACAGGAAGCCAATGGAAAAAAGCATAGCAGGGAAGTGGTGTGGAAGAACCTGGGAAGGCTGAAAACTAGTCATGCAGGTGCAATCTGGATCAGCTGCAGAAGTCAAATGGCGCACAGAGGCAGACCTGCCAGGACTGAAGTTGCAGTAGTCTAGCAGTCAGATGACAAGAAACTGCTGAGTGGCCTTAGTGGAAAAAATTAACAATTCTTCTAATGTTAAAGATGAGAAATCTACACAATCAAGAAAGATTAGCAGTATGAGAGGAGAAGGACAAGCATTTGCCCATGGTTACCCCAAAGCTACATGCAGTGACTGAAGGAGAGATCAAGATCCTGATGTGTGGATGAACAGCAGTTCAGTCTTGCTGGGGTTACGTTTCAGATGGTATGCTGCCATCCATGATGAGATATTTGCCAGACATGCAGAGATCTAGGCAGAAACATTAGTATCTGAAGGAGGAAAAGAGAAGACAAGTTGAATGTCATCTGGATATTAGTGGTATGAGAACCCATGAGATGATATGAAATCACCAAGGGACCTAGTGAGAGCATGAGTGGACCAAGTACTGAACCCTGGGGGACACCAGTGGAGAATCTGTGCGGAGCACATGTGGATTCCCTCCATGTCACCTAATATGAACAATCTTCTAGGTAGAAAGCAAGCCATTGCCATGCTGAACCACAAATTCCAAGACTTCTGAGATGGACAAGTGGGTCTTGTGTCTGACCATGATAAATACTGCTGAACAGTCAAGAATGGTGGGGACTGATGATGTCTTGGCTGATGTTGCTGCATGCAGCTTCTCTGTGACAGCCAAAAAGGCAGTCTCTGTGGAATGTGCTGGTTTGTGGAGCCAGACTAATTAGGGTCTTGGAAGTTGTTCTGCAAGATAGAAAGTCAATTACTTTATAGATAGTGTGTTTGAGAATTTAAAAAGAAAAGAGGGAAGTTATACTGCTCTGCAGTTGCTGATGTCTGATGGATCCAAACTAAACAGCACACCAGACTATTGGAGGGCCAGCATGCACACAGCCATGCACATTCACATTCCCCTAGGGGCAATTTGTAACAGCCAATTACCCTAATGTGCATGTCTTTGTACTCTGGAAGGATACTGGAATACCTGAAGGAAACACACAAATATGGGGAAAACATGTAAACTCCACAGAGAAATGCCCTCACTCATCTTTCTGTGAGAAGGACGTTCTAGCCACTGTGCTATCTGAATTTGCTTGTGCTGAATAATATATGTGGGATGTCCCTTGTAATGGGCTGACCAATTCTTAGCAGTGTCCTACTGGGTCCCAACGTCTGTGTCCTTTGTCCCTCTGTCGCTTTGTCACAGTGTTCCACTACTGTGTCACACAACCAACACATATTGTGACATCATTACTTACTGATAAACCTAAACACTTTGTGTCACACTTAGGGGTGATACCACCCTGAGACATCCCAACTGCAAAGTCTTGCACAAGTCATACTGCTTCTTGTTGCACATTTGGACAATATAGACAATTCAAATCATTAAAAAATAAATAAATAAATAAATAACCATGATACTGGATGAGATCCAATCACATTTTCCTCAGTTGCGACTCATGAAGATTCCTCATATTACTCATGCACACCTGCAGCAGATTATAATTCACATAATCAAAATTAATCCACTCTGAGTGTATTCATCCTAACCAAGGAGAAGTCATGGCTAAACGTAAAATAAATAAATAAATAAATAAATAAAAAGTCATGGAGCACTAGAATCAGATTTATGATGGGTGTGGGAAAGAAACAACGGCATTTATTACAGCTGGAGCATAAAATAATGTCTATATTGTAGATTATCAGTGGTGGCTCATCCACAGGGGCAAGTGTGACCCGTGATCTACTGCATCTCAGCTGTTCAACAAATGTTAGTCTTCATAATGACTTTCTTCACCACTTCACATGCCTTTTAAGAGACTCCAGATATTTAAAAGAATGTTGCAATTGAGCAGATGTCTGATTTTGTGAATGTTGCACCAGTGTACTCGCCCACAACCACAAATCAGAAAAAGTTGGGACGGCATGGAAAATGCAAGTCATAACAAACAAACCAATAAATAAATAGAGACAGTTAACATTTACCACTTTATAATGTTGCCATTTTTTTTCACAACATTTACAAACACTAAAAACCTAAGGACTTAAGACACAAGTGATGAAACATTTCTGGTATTATTTCGTCCCATTCTTTTCTTTAGAAATCACCACATATTTTTTATTGGTTAATGGACAATTTAGCACTTACCCCCTCTTCTTCAACAGCCTCGCCTTTGTAATATGTACAGAACGTGGTTTTACACTGTCCTATTAAAATATCCATGGAACATCCTTGATAAAGATGTGGCTCCAAAATTGCTCCAATACTTTTATGCATTATTGCTGCCATCGGAGAAGTGTAAGTTCCCTTTACCAGAGAACTGACATATCATGAAAGAGCATGAGTTATGGACTTGTTGCAGGTAACAATCTTGTTGTCTTTGGTCTTGAGCAAAGCTTGCAGTTATTCCAAAATAAAAAGCTAATTTAATAATGATCATTTGTTAGCATCCTTATTTCTTCAGGATCTTTCCAGTCGACAGCATGTAAAAGTAAGAAGAATGGGAAGTCTGAATGTGTAGTGTAGGAATAGGGGTTGGGTGAAAGGACTGTCAGATTGTTCTTGTTGAAGAATTTGCCAGTCTTACACTGTCAGGAATGAGGATAAGCAAGCCATGGGTGGTGAAGAGATATTGTGCAGCTTACAAGGAACCTGTGCTTAGGCTTCTAGCTTTCCCTTGTTGAAAGAGATCCTAGCAGATATGCAGGATGAGAGGACTTCAGTATTAATTTATTATTTCCTCCATACTGTCTCAGCTGCTCTTAATTCTCCTTGATTGCAATTGTCTTTGATACTCTAGTGCACAACACACTAGACAATCAAGGAACAGGATGATGAGATTTCCGAGGTTTGGATTATAGAACCAAGCAAGTTCTCAGTGTGCCAGCCTACACGTGCCACAGTAATATCACATACTATCTTTAGGGTACCTATAATGGTCTCTCAGGATGTTTGTCATCTTATTTCTGTCTGTGATATCAGTGGGGCAGGTTCAGACACAAGTGAGTGATCGTCACAAGGTCGACAGGGCTTATTCTACCTCTGGGAAGAAAGCCTTAAAATTAATGTAAAATGAAGTCATTATAAATCTTAAAGTCAAATCCATGATAATTGACTGAGCTTGATGATTCACACTCAGTGTTAACAATGACAGATAAGCTCACATATTGGTGCGATCATACTAAATTGATGTAAAATATAAAACAACCCCTTCATTTAAAAAAAAAATACATTGTTAGCCACAAAACAAGTAACTAGCTAAATTTTCTTTCTAACTTTATTTACTTATATTTTATATTTATAAATAAATAACTAAATAACTGCACTTTATAATTGTTTAAGAAAAATAAATCTTATTTTTTGAATTCTCCAAAGCTGCCCTGCAAAGTAAAATAAAAATAAATAAATAAAATAGATGCAATGAATATTGCAGTACTGGGAAATCTGACTGTTCATTAAAATGGTTAATTAATTAATGAGTCATTACTCTATGGTGTATAATTGGGCATTCATTAATGTGAAGTTGTTGTCATTATGTATTGAATCCTCTGTTAAAAGTTAGAGCTGTAGTCAAGACCACCCAAACCATTGAGTCGAAGAATGGGAGTAGTCAAGACGGAGTCAAGACTAAATCCAAAGAGATTTGAGTCTAAGTGATACCTAATTTCACCACTGAGACATTAAAAAAATAATTTGAAATGGGAAAAAAAATGACATTTTTTAAAGCAACTGTACTCAAGTGGTCAAGACCAAGTAGAATATTTGGTTTCTTTGAAATATATTTGGAATATTTTTTTCTGGACATTTGGCCAATAGTGAGACAAGTCCAAGTGCAAACCTCAATGATACCAAGACAAGTCTGAGACAATAGAACAACCGTCTCAAGTCTGGACTCTACTGCTACCATTCTGTTACTTCCCTTGGGCTTCTAGGATTATTTAACAGGGTTCTCTTGACCTACAATAGTAGCAAGCTGCAAAAGACTGTAGTAGGAAGCAAGGACTTTTACAGAGGAAGATGATAGTGGAGCCAACCAGTATCCATGCATGCCCACCACAGGAAACCCAGCAAGGCTGCCGTGTCGCTAAATTGAAGCTGATTGGATGCTATGTGTAATGTACTTAAACAATGATGGGCAGCTAATAAAAAAAAAAAATGTTTAAAAAACAGATTTATTATAAATAATGAAACTGAAGCCGCCCAAAATAGAGGCTTATACAGCACTGATCAAACTGGCACACAATAAATAACACACTATCTAACTAAGGTAGGCAGACAGAATTGCAGGAAAATAACTGTTTGAAGAACAAACACCATAATAATAAGCTTGACAGAACATGAACTTGTTAAACGGATAATTAAAATATCAACAAGACAGGTGATACAAATAAAAGCAAAAATCAGCTACTGAACGGAAAGTCACTGAAAAACAAACCCAGACTCGGATAAATCAGGAGCTCCGCTTTTAGGCAGTGACTATATTATTGGTGTGTTAAGACAAGTTAGTGATAGCTAAGGTAGAATGTAGGTCCAGTAATAATGAATGCACTTAAAATCTATTTTAATTGTAGGTTGTCGTTGTTTGCGTAAATACAATGTGTGATATACACTTGGGTGGTCATGTCTCTCTGACACGGAATACTCTGTTAGGTATGGCCACCTTGTTACTTTCCTAATTTGATCCAAATACAGTGCTGTTCTCACCCTCTTCCTCGCAACACACTCTAGTCTTTCTCTTTGGATGACATGGCCAAAAATACCCAGTTGCCTTTCTGTAATGACTGACAACAGCTACTGTCTCATTCTGTCCCATCTCAAAACTTGACCTTATTGGTCACCTTATCCACATACATGGTTCTGAGTATTCTAAGAAACCATATTCCTAATGGTTGGATTTTCTTCTTAAGTTCACGAGTTAAGGTCCATGCCTCATATCCATAGATCAAAATTGTCCACATTTGAGCATTCATATCTTCAGCTTTATAGACAGGTTTTTTGTTAACAAAATAGAATGCATGTCCTAAAATTTCTTCTTTGCAATGGCAATTTGCTCCTTGACCTCCATTTTACACCTCATATTCATTGTAATCAAACTTCCAAGATAGTTAAAGCTCTCTTTCTCCTCAGTATACTCACTGCAGAATGGCACTGCAATTTCTCAGCACATTTACTAATAACCATTGACTTGATCTTATTACAGGTGATTAATAAACCCATTTCCTCACTTGCTTCTACCATTTTGTCCGACACCTCTTGCAGATTATCAAGACTGTGCTATCGGCATACTGAATGTTGCTGAAGTTGATCCACCGACTTTCAGTCCAGTTATGCCAATTATCACACAAAAGATGCTCCTAATTGAACTGCAGCCTGTTGATCAGTTACACATTTTTACCAGCTGAATATCCTTGACATTTACTCCAAGATCTTGAAGAAGCACAAAAAAACTTTTTATGCTTAACTTTGTCAAATGCTTCAAGGTAGTCAAAACAGAGACAGACCACCTTGATTTATGTTAGATGGCTTTTTCACATAGCATAGTGTAAACATGGTGTTTATGGGTCCTTTATTTGGCATGAAGCCATATTGTTCATCTGAGATCTCTGGACGCAGTTTACTTTGGATTCGTTCTGTGACGATGATAAGAAGAAGCTGGTTCGATGGTCTTTGCATTTGATAAAATGGCAATGTGGTAAAATCTTCCAGTAACTTTACAGTGTTGTATCCTTTGTTGAAAATCTTTTACAGTGTTTTTACTTAATCTCCCATAGCTTCGAGCATTTGTACTGAAACATCATTGGGTTGTCATACTCATTGGATTCTCTAAATAGTCATAGATGTCATTCTCTACATTGAGATGTAAAGCCATTGGGGTGCCACATGGGCCTTCCATCTCCCCGTAAAAAGAATAATTCTTAATGGATAATAAGGGGACGCATTCAACAAAAAGGTAGATATAATGCAAATACAGAGTTGTTTTCCTTTTTCATTGTAAAGGGGTGTAAGGATCCACATGGATTTACTTTCAGGTTGTTAATATGCAAACAGATGGTTTTAATGCTTGCAAGCATATTTACAAATGTGCGTAACAAATGTCTGTGTGTTGATCTGGTAAAGTAAGCTGCAAAGATAGCTTTTGTATTGTAAAGTTAGCTGTATAGTCAAGCATATAGAGCTTCTTTTTTTTTTTTTTTTTAAGTTGGTCATTGGTGTGCGTGAGTATAATAATGTGCCTTTGAATCCTAGCAGAAACGTTTAAAGCACTCCACCAAAACTTAATTAAAGTGTCCCTTAATTAAGTCCATTTTCTTCTTCTCTGTCTTTCTGTTTGTTTATTTAGTTTTTCTGGCTTTAACTTTTCCATTCTTTTCTCTTTTCCTTCCTTTTCCTTCTTTTCTTCCTGTCTGCTCTATACGCATCTGCTTCACCCGTGACTTTCCCATCTCACAGATGCATTACAGGATTCTGTGCTTGCTGTTCTTATCCAAGTTAGATCCACCCAGCTTGTAGTAAACATGCAGAACGCCAGGCCTGTTAGTTATTGCTATTTGCTTTGAAGAGCTTTATTTCACAGGATATGGTGTTGACTGATGATGGATGGATGGAATGGCCTGTTTGTATTGGTGAGGTTGTGGTGATGGTGGCAGACTTATTTCGCACTGGTATTTAGGACAGAGCTGATGGCACTCACAGAGACTTGGTTTTTGGCAGTCACTGTGCTGGGTTTTTGTTTTTGGCGTGCCACTGGGACACTCTCATTTTAAGACTTAATTGGAAGTAAAGTGTGGCTTTCAGCTAAGTAAAGTGTGGCTTAAGGTTGGGCTAAGGTTGTTGACCTTTTAAATTGTAACCTTGCTGTCCAGTCTTTCTTTAGTAAGCATTTATGTAATGTTTTGTCTTGTTTTGAAGTGGCAATATGGCTGCTGTGTTTCTTACCTGATGGCTGATGTTCTGCAGTCAGCCCACCCACCTTTCTACCCCTATTCCTGACTCTACACTGTGCTTCTTGGATTAAACATGAGTCTGGGATCAGTCTTTATCAATTATACTTTTTTTCAAGGCCTTGTTGTTTAAGATCCCAGATGGCTACTACACTGCTTGCACATGCTTTATTCAGTTTCAAAAGGCTTTCAGCTTCTCAAACTTTCAATAATAAGTTCATGAGCTGATCCGAAGCTAGGAAATGACGAATGTCTGCCTGGGATGAACTCCAAAAGCTTAAAAATCATTGCTACTTGTTGTTTTCTGACTCTTGATTGTGACTATTTGTCAGTAGGTGATGTGATGTGGGAGTTTGTTAAAGTAATAGGTGATCTCTAGTCATAGTGAGTTTTTGGCTTACTTCCTAACTGCTGGTCAGTGAGTTTTCCCTGCACATCTCAACTGGTCCAAGGGGATAGGGTTCTACACACTGACCTAATTGATTCATGCTCCAGCATGGATTGCGTGTCCCAGC
This sequence comes from Neosilurus mollespiculum, assembly GCA_030014195.1. Lineage (NCBI taxonomy): Eukaryota > Metazoa > Chordata > Actinopteri > Siluriformes > Plotosidae > Neosilurus > Neosilurus mollespiculum. The sequence goes on along the minus strand of JAQMYF010000014.1, from coordinate 15,407,973 downwards.
TGTTTAGGGTGGGCTGATCTCAGAGGATGATCTGTGTTCTATGTGTTTGTGTCTTGTTCCAGATGTTGGTTTGTATAGGAAAGAGTGGGAGGCAGCTGCTCTAAGCAAATCTAACTCAGGACTGATGACAAAGAGAAGCAGAAACATCTGCCGCTTGTACCTGGTGAATTATAGATTCACTCCCGAAAAAGGTTTAATGATTGCCTGAAAAGAACAATGAATTATATGGTGTGGTTTTAAGGCCCAGTCAAGAAGTGCTGAAGCTGTAGACACTGAAGTGAACTGTAAAATATGGGAGTATTTTCATTGAAATCTTTAGTTGCATTTCTATTTTGTGGGTTTGAAATGAACAAATTGGCTCAGTAATGAGTTAAGTCCCATAACAGATAATTTTCCTTTAAAACAGGTGTGGCCAGCTGAAACACAGCCTGAGAAGTTCCATCAGTACAAAAGCACACCTTATGTTGGGGACAATAAAAGGTATACCCAAATCCTTGTAATTATGTTGACATTTACATTTACAGAATTTGGCAGGCGCCCTTATTCATAGCAACTTATATTTTAATCTTACGTACACAACTGAGCAGTTAAGGGTTAAGGCACTCGCTCAGGGCCCCAATGGAGGCAGCTGGGTAGCACTGGGGCTTGAACCCCTGAACTTCTGATCAGTAACCCAGAGCCTCAACCTCTGAGCCATCACAATGTCACAATTTGACAAGTAGAGGGTAATTGTCATGTTGCCATCTGGAATATCTTCTCTCTTTATGATTTGATAAACTGGATCCTTTTACATTCCCCTCTCCATCTCACCAATCACCCTCATGCCCATTCAATAATTTCCTCTTTGGCCTTTCTCTCCTCCTCCTACTAGGCCCATGCCCAATGCCCAGATCATCTCAATCTGGTCTCTCTCATTTTATCCATAAACATTGCTATCTGTGCTATCACTTACAGCACTCCAATACCATCTTGGATACATCTCCATTTTCTTATTCTCCACTCCTTAGGCAGGCATCCTCTCACCTTCCAAGATATTGTTGAACTGTCTGGTTAAAAACTGAACCACAGAGGAAATTCTGTGCCTCCAAAACATCTCCATGCCTCCTCTGCTGTGTCATCTGGGCCAACTACATTTCCCTCTTCATGCTCTTCATAGCTACTCTCACTTCATCCTTACTAATTCCTCGCACTTCCTGGTACACTATCCCCACATCCTTCAACTGTCTCTTTTGCTCTCATTTTCTTCATTTATCAGCTTTCCAAAGTACTCTTTACGCCTTTCCAATGCATTCTCCTCACTCAGCACCTTACCATATGCATCCTTTATTACTCTAGCTTGTGTTACATATTTTCCTGTTGATCCCTCTGCCTGACTAGTCATAAGTCCTTTTCTTGTTTTGTTTATTTGTTTAGCTTCTCATTCAAATCACTGTATGTATCTTCCTTAGCTTTTTCTTCCTTTCCCTTCACTTTGCGCCACATCTCTTTGTACTCCTCTGTACTTTGTACATCTGTCTGGGTGCCCCATTTTTTTGTTTATCAGTCCCCTTTCCTCCGTCCAGATGACACCCCAAGTACCAAGCATTCTCTCTCACTACAACTGCTGTCACTGGAACCTAACACCTATTTTACCTCCTCTCTAAATTTGTTTAGCAACACTATTTCCTGCCACCACTTTACAGCTACTAATACCCTTGGGGTTCTGTCTCCTTCCTCCACTCTTCTATGTCACTCTCTGTTCCT
>JAQMYF010000014.1:15373943-15388428 GCA_030014195.1 Neosilurus mollespiculum | reverse complement strand
TATATATATATGTGTGTGTGGCATATGGGGTTTTGTTGGGTCACCCATGTTTGGACCACCCTTTATATTTGCGGTACAGTGTTGTATTGGTTTGCACGTCCGCCTCACAGGAAGAATGTCCTGAATTTGACTCGCGGGCTTGGTGAGGGGGTTTCTGCATGGAGTTTGCATTGAGCGAGTTTTTGATTGGCTTTTGCGCAGATGGACGCTGAACACCTCCCAACAGCTGTTGCAGATGGTACACCCCAGTGGATGTTTACTTTGGATAAGTCAAGGCTTCCAAATGATACCAAGATCATATCTTTCACATAGTGTTTCTTTTGCCACTGTGGAGAGCTTTGGCCTGGACCAAACTTCAAAGAACCTACTTATCCTCAGTCTGTGTCTGGACGAGCCCCTTGAAGCACAGCTCTTGATCTTCTCACAGTCTGAGGTCAGCTTAATATTGCTCTTGTGGATGCTGAGAAGGCACTTTTGACATCTTGTTGAGGCTGACAAGAGGGAAGAACATTAGAATATATCTACCTTACTCTTGGGTTTCAGCACCAATGTAGGAATGGGGAATCAGTACACAAGGCAGGACTGGACTAGTAATTTTTTTTATTTTATTGCAGCTCTACCTACTTTGATCTCATGTTTCACAGCACACCTCTTTTATTGTATTATATTGCTACAGCTCACTAGAATGCACACTAATTGTCTATTAATCATCCACTATTTCCTTGCCACCAACTGTGCAGAAATGAAAGTCCAGTGTGTGCAGGCAGAGAATGGCCAGACTAGTGTGAGTTGAAATGGTAACTATGGTAACTGCAAGTGTAGTGAACAGAGAAAAGAATCTCGGTGCATTGGCATGTTAAAGCATGAGGAAGACGGGCTACAACAGCAGTAGCTAACCGTGGGTTCCATGTCTGACATCCAAGAACAGGAAAGTTAGGCTACAACAGCTACAAACTTACCTAAACCTGACAGCAGCAGCAGCAGCAGGCTCCTTCAAGTCTACCGTTATCCTAAGGCTTAATAAAAAGCCTAGTCAGTCTAAAATCATAACTTTACATTTAAAACACCTGAACATGTAGCCATAAGAGCCTCCAGGCCATGGGATGTTACATATTATGTGACTTGATGTTTTCAGTCACATAGCTTTGTGTGGGCTTCAATTTAAATAACATTTATGTACTTGTTCTAATATTCCTCCAGTTAGCTGTTTACAGTTGCAGGAAAGCTGGAGCCCATACCATCTGAACCTGAGCAAAGTCTGGCTACACCCTGAACACAGACACAAAAAACTATTCACACTCACATTATTAATGGCATTGTGCATAGCAGAAGATATACCCTATAGGCAAATAATGAACTGATTAAAATATATTTTCATTCACTGAAGGGAAATGTTTAATCTGTGAAGGCTTCTATATGAAGAAATTTATTTAGCATTTATAGAAAGAGTCTTCAGTATTCTAAATTTGTTTTCAGTTGTGACAATAAGACTTTTACTACTCTTACAAATGGGTATCAGTATATAGGTCTATATTTAATTAAATCATTATAGAGTTGGACAGGGGCGGAACAGTGATGTAGTGTTTAGCACAGCTGCCTCACAGCAAGAAGGCTCCAACCTCAGTGTGAGCCTAATAAGATTAATCAGATCTAAAAATGAATGAATGGATGAATGAACAACGGAATGAATTAGAACTGTTTAAGAATAATAAAGTAACCCTTGAAATATTGACTAATGCCTATGGCAAATCACAGTTGAATGAAATGAATAAATGAAAGAGATAGACAGACAGACAGACAGACAGACATCCCTTCCACTTTCAACCAGCAGCCTCCAGATTTTCTCCGAATCCTACACAACCATGATAAGCACTTGATAAGGTAACTGAATGATTAAATGACTACACAGGCACTACATTGATGAAAGTGATTTTTTTAGGTACACTCAAACATTAACCTCATTGAACTCACTGACATGAACTCATGAGTGTTAAAGTCCCAGGAGTCTTCAGCAGATCCAGTAGAATAACCTTGAAAGTCACTTAGTCATTTGCTGAACCGGTTACTCCTACTAGGGTCGCGGGGAGGATGGAGCCTATCTCAGCCGACACCGGGTGAAGGTGGTGTACACCCTGAACAGTTCACAAGACCATCACAGCGCAACACACGCACCCATTCACACTCACACTCACACCAAGCGATAATTTGGAGCATACTTGTTTGATATCTGATTTTTGTGTACAGTTTTATGGTCTCCAGGGCAACCTTTGAAGTAAATTCCAAAATATTGTGGGTGGTACTTTTAGTGTGACAAATTATACTTCAAGCAAAGCACACAACCAGCGGTGGAGCATTTATATCATGTTTTTCTCCAAGCTTGTGGCTGAGAAAGGAAATGGTTTTTAGATCCTTTACGTAATTACTATTAAGATAACATTAAGAAACAAAGTGAAACTTTTAGCTTTAATGTTTACTCAATAAGATAAATATATTTTAATGCAGCATTCAGAAAGATCATACAGTAGAAGCTCATTCCAAACTTTAATTAGCTTTGTAAGTTATAGTAATTGTCATTCCTTGGGTAATTTTGTTCCTACAGATGCAAGAGCTGAAGTTTAAGGTTGGATCTGTACATGTCTGTCGTAATCAACTTTCAAGCACACAGTACTTACATAAAGAGTAGAGTACTTATGTTGACAATTTCATGGCTTCAAAATACCCAGGTAAGATATCACATGTATACTGTAACATAAAACATGCTGGATGAAGAAGATATAATTTCTGAGTATGCACATTTTGTTTATGCTCTGTTCGTTCAGCTGCTTTGATAATGGTCCCATGATAAAGCTCATGTTGGTACAGGAAGTGCACAGCCCATTTCCTTTTTGCCCAGAAAAGTGTGGGACTGGATAGGATAATAGTCATTTCTGAACATAAACAGATTTGACGGGGAAAAAAATGAAGATTTGTTTATATCTTGTAACATATCATATTTCAACTCTGGTGATACCACATTTTAGAAGCGTATTAGACATACCTCAAATGCAAATCAGTAAACAAGTATTTTAGAAAATGTTACTGTGGTGAAGGGGTTTGCATGCCAGAATGGTACAAGGAGCTGTGTTATTGGGAGGAATTTGCTTGCCAAGGCAAACTGTTCCCAGATAAAGCCAAACTAAGTGTGATTCCAAAAACCCCTATGAGAGAAAAAAAGGAACATGATACCTTGTCCAAAAAAGGGATGCCAATGCTGAAGCCAAGTTTGATAAAGCGGCTCATTTGGTGAGCAGCAGGTAGTTGCGCCTACACCCATACTGAGGTTTAGCCTGAAGGATCCACATGTGTCTGTCCTTCTGTAGCCCACTACACCTAGGAGGAACCGTAGGGGTCCAGTGCTATGTGGGGGCCTTGGCAGTCTAATCTCGGGCCAGCAAAAACGGATTAAGAGGCATGGAATGTTACCTATCTGGTCAGGAAATGGCTTGAGTCAGAGGTCGAGAGATACTGACTAGTTTTGTTCAGGTTCACCTAAATGCAAAATATAGTATATCCTTAAAAGTTGGTTGGACTTAATTCCATTTTAGAGAAGCCCTGAGAAGTGGCAAGCTGGTGTAAGTTTACTTATTAACAGTATTATAGCAAACACACTACATCTATATTGCTGCTGCTGCTTCTCTAACATTGGAAAGGCTTTCTAGAAGACTTTAGAGAGTGTCTGTGGGAATTTGTGTCCATTTGGTTAAACAAGCATTAATAAGGTCAGACACCGATATTGGATGAAAAGGACTGGCTTGTAACTAGTTCACACCAGACTTTACCCATCACTGGGATTTGGAAGGCCTGCCCAAACCCTGAAAATTACTAAAAACTCTTGTCCTTGTTCTACGTACCAAACCCAAAATCTGAACAGTAATTTGAAGGCTGTTGCATAGCTGTTAAATAATTATGTAAGGGATGCCCCTGCTGCAATTATCATTAGTTAAGGCACCAACAAAAAGCCTGCAAATTTTGATCAAGGCAGGCATAGACCCTATGATGGGACATTCAAATAATAAGGACATGAAGCTGATGAGCCTTAAGCTGAGCTGAGCATAAATGAAATGAGGATATGAAGGTGATGAAGACAAAATGTGATTGGGCGTGAAAGTGATCAGTCAATTGCTTTGAATATTAGAGTGATGAGAACATGAAGGAGATGGAAGTATAACGGTGATGTAGCTTGAGGAAGGTGATTTAAGTGGTGGGGAATAAAGAAGATGGGAATATGAAGTTGATAGAGACATGAAGGTGATAGGATCATAAAAGTGTAATTAACATAAAAAAGTGGGGGACATTGAGATGTCTAGATCATGAGAAAATGAAGGTGATGGGGGCATAAAAGGTGTTAAAGTCCTGAAGGTGATAGGTATAATGGAGAGGAGAGCATGAAGGTGATGGAGACATGATGGAGATGGGCTTGAAAAAAAAGGAAGATTGAGGTGATGTGGTCATGAAGGTAATGAGAACATACATTTTTTTGGTAGATTTTATTCAACTTTTTGAACAAACAAACATTCTCTTTAATACAGTGCCTATATATAAAACTGATCATATTTGAAGAAAACCTTAAGGAAAATTAGCTTTTTTCAACTTTTTATTCAAGAAAAATATCAGTAAATATAAATCTAAACTGAAACACCTGATTCTAATTTATGGACTTGAAAACGATGAACGATAAACGTAAAAGTGAACTTTCTCAACTTCATGTCAACTTCATGTGTAATTTGTTGGAAAATGACTCCCTTATCTGTAGGGGCTTTGATAAAATGTTCGCTTTGAAATGGTTGTGTTAAAGCCCAGACTCAAAATCAATTTAAAAGCAGGGCATGGAAATTGCTGTTCACCAACATTCTCCATCTAATTTGAAAGGATGAAGAAAATTGGTATTGAGCAATGCGTGAAATGCTTAAGTTAAATTATGCAAAGCTCATGAAGACATATCCATGACAAATTAATTACTGCAAAAGGACATATCACATGAGTATATTTTTACAAATAATCTAAACTACATTTTTTATATAATTTTTAAAAAGATATCTCAACATTTTAATTCTGTAGAGATTCACTTCAAAAGGAGCAGAGAATGCAGCTAAAAGAGAAATAATTACTGGAAAGTAAATACTTTCTGGCAGCGCTGTATTCGTAGGAATAGGAGCATGCTGGACAAGGTTTCTCAGTGGCACCTTGACCACTAGATTTAATCACAAGACCTTGCTTTAAGATGAAAAATAAAACATGGTTAAACACAAATTAATTAATTACTAAATTAACAGTTTTGAGGATAAGCTGATTATTGTACTACTGTCAAATCCCCTTAAATTTATTAGTAATTTTATCCATAACTTGGATTTAGCCATTAGCAGTGTTTCCTCTAATACCACTATGCAGAAAACATCAACAACAAGACATCCTCTTTAAAGGTGTGATACTATAAATATAAATTATTATTATTATTATTATTATTATTATTGTTGTTGTTGTTGTTTTGTTGTTGTTGTTGTTGTTGATATTGTTGCTGTTGTTGTTTTTGTTGTTTATATTATTATCATTATTATTATTTTTATTATTGTTATTATTATTCATTCATTCCTCTTCTAAGCCGCTTAATACTAATTAGGGTCGCAGCCTACTCTGGGCGAGAGAGGGGTACACCCTGGACAGCTCGCCAGGCCATCAAAAGGCAAAACACACACTATTCACACCCACACCTAAGGGTGATTTGGAACAGCCAGTTTGCCTACTGTGCATTGTTTTTTGGACTATGGGAAGAATCCAGAGTACACAGTGGAAACCCACGCAAGCACGGGGAGAACATGCAAACTCCACACAAAAACCCCCGAGCCTGGGAATTGAACCCAGAGCCTTCTTGCTGTGAGGCGGACATGCTAACCATAGTGCCAGCGTGCTGCCCTATTATTATTATAGATAATTATTACATATTACAAACCTGATGTTACACATATAACCTTAACAAAACAAACTTTTTTTCATCATGAGAACCAGCCATCTGCTCTCACAAGGTCAATTTCCCATTTATGGGGACATTTATTTCTCTCTCTCTCTCTCTCTCTCTCTCTCTCTCTCACGCACACACACACACAAACACACACACACACACACACACACATACACACACACACAAACACACACACACACACACACACACACACACACACACACAGAGAGAAAGAGAGAGAGAGAGGCAAATGTACCCAGAAAGCAGACTGATCCATTATGACACGTTAGAATTCCCCTAAGCTGGTGTTCTTGAAAGGCTGCAGCCGTGTGAACTGAGGAACAGTATCGCAGTACCCTGACCAGTAAAAGCAGCACCAAAATAAACCGAAAGCTGCCTTGAAGATACCTGTGAGAATTGAAGAATATTCTAAATCTGGAGGTATTCCATTTCTATTCCAATAAAACCATAGTGCATAAACTACTTCATCCATTTGAAATATCAACAGACATCATCATTAAACAGACTGGAAATGCCAAGAGATATTATACACTCCTATAAAAGAGTACAAGAAAATTAAAATGCATAATAAGGGTGTATTAAAAATACATAGCAAATCTGTATTAAAGATCTTCCCATCTTGTTTCCAGTGTGAGTAGTGGTAAAGTGCAGGCTTCAAAAGGTTTGTCTGTGGCAGATTCATTAATGGATCACAGAACACATCCCGTAAACATGGCATGGCAAAAGAGAAACAAGGAACAGTAACCAAAAGAATAGCTTTGTTTCACCAGAGACCAAAAAGAACTGACAGAATACAGCTAACACAAACAAAATCAGACATTTCCCAGAACTCAGAGCAGGTATTGGTGAAAAGCATGCTTCTGTAATCCAGAATCCCAGTTCCAGCTGTGCCTTTGTGTGTATGTGTCTGTTGTCCCCAAACAAACAAAGCTTCTTTCTTCTTTCTTTTCTAGACTTCAGCTTATGATGAACAGGCATCATACAGACATGGACAATGTTTAAAAATGCATACACACTATTTAAAAAAATAATAATTACCTGAAACATGAAATGGGGCATAGTGGTTAGCACATCTGCCTCACAGCAAGAAGGTCATGGGCTCAATTCCTAGACTCGGGGCATTTGTGTGTGGAGTTAGCATGTTCCCCCCATACTTGCATGGGTTTCCTCTTGGTACTCCGGTTTTCTCCCACAGTTCAAAGGCATGCACAGTAGGCTGATTGGCAGTTCCAAAGAGCCCCTAGGTATGAGAGTGAGTGATGGCCCTGCGATGGTCTGGTGAGCTGTTCAGGGTGTACCCCGCCTTCACCCAGAGTTGGCTGAGAGGGGCACCAGCCTCCTCGCGGCCCTAATTAGGATTAAGCGGCTTAGAAAATAAATGAATGAATTAATTAATCTCTGAAGTGTTTGAAGATTCTGATATTAATTTGCTCCTGGATCATCTATTTATGTTATTCCTGAGAGATGTTACAGTAGTGTGATATCACAGGATGTCACTGTTCTTTGTTTATTTAAGGAAATTTAAAGATCTAAAACAAAGTTGTTAAGTGGGTGTTACATGGTTACCCTGCAATAACAATTTTCCACAACATTGTACTGTAAGTGTTATTGCAAGGTGACCCGTATTAACAGCACAGTCATTTTGTGCTGTGTGCTTTAGACTCCAAGTCAGGAAACATCATCAAATAAAGCGACATCTTACACAGGGATCAATTTCTCCATGTAATTCTTACTTTACATGCTGTTGCATCGCTTCTTTGAGATGAAGAGGAATAGAGTACTAAATCCTACTAGCACCAGCAACAGCAGGTGCAAGAGTGGGCTAAAAAGTTCATAGGCCATGATGCAATGGATGAATTTTAAGTGAAAATGGTTTGTTTTTTTAACATAGTTTCACCCATAGTCTACACACTTCCTCCGGTGTTTCAGCTCCTGGATCTCCTTGGTATAGAAGCTCTCATCCTGATGGTATGAAAGATTATTATGAACTTTTCAGTCCACCCCAATAAAATGCCATTATGAGGGATGTACGAAAACATTACTCTCACCGTCTCATTTACCAAACCGTTTAATCGTATTAGGATCATGGGGAGGCTGGAGCCTATTTCGGCTGACTATTGGCAAAGATGAGTTGCAAAAACATTAACAGGTGAAATTTAACCAACAAAGTCAATAAAAAACATCTAAATTTAAAAAAAATCATTAAAAAAGAAATGCTTGGAAATCATGTTATAAAAGTTTTTTAAGTATAAAAAGTGTGCGGCACAGTAGTGTAGTGGTTAGCACTTTCCCTCACAGCATAACAATCCTGGGTTCGAGGAGTTGGCATGTTCTTCCTGTGCTTGCTTGGTTTTCCTCTGAGTACTCCTGTTTCCTCCTACAGTCCAAAGACATACACATTAGGCTTATTGGCTGTTCCAAACTGCCCCTAGGTGTGAGTGTGAATAGTTGTGTGGGTGTTGCCTGGCAATGGTCTGGCGAGCTGTTCAGGATGTACCTCCACCCAGAATCGGCTAAGATAGGCTCCAGCCTCCCTGCGACCCTAGTAGGATTAAGCATTTTGGCAAATGGCAGCTGTAGCCTAATGGTAAGAGAAGCGACTTTGGTACTGAAAGGTTGCTGGTTTGATTCCCAAACCAGCAGGAAAATGTGTGGTGGTGGTGGGGGAGTGAGCTGCACCTTCCCTTTCTCCACAATCATGGCTGAAGTGCCCTTGAGCAAGGCACCTAACCTGCAACTGCTCTCCAGGTGCCCCCAGTGTGTGGTAGCCCACTGCTCCAAGTGTGTGTGTTCACTGTTTACGTGTGTGTGCTTACTTTGGATGGGTTAAATGCAGAGGCAATAATTTCCCTTACAGGATTAATACAGTATAGCAAAATAAAAATACATTATTTAATTAATTAATTTTAAAAAATCAAATGAGTTAGATTGTTAAATAATAATAAAAAATATGCTCAGAGAAGATACAAAAAATAAACAACACATACAAATATTTATTACTTTACAAACATTTATTCACAGCTCCAAATCAGTACTTCCTACACATGATACAAAGTCACAGTACCTTGACGAGCGGTATTTATTTTACCTGCATAGACATATTTTTTTATTTACCTATTTGGGTGTAACCCACGAAAAACCCACTCAAACACCAAAATCATTAATTAATAAGACTCTGATGCTCCTGCACAGGAGAGGATACAGTACAGACCCAACCGCTGTGACTGATTACCACTGAAAGTGAGTGAAGCAGTTAAGCGTTTATATCAAATTACACTCCGAGCACTGCTTATCATCTAAACGTAAAGTTGAAATCTGTACAAATCAATATGCTTCTGAAATAAAGATCAGTTTTGAACATTTTATAGCAGCACATGTGTGCACAGTTTTACCGTACGGAAAATTCACAGCAATAAATCACAACCAAAATAACAAACATATGGTTGGTTCATTATCAGTATGTATTCACAGACCAGATAATCACATCAATATTTTTCAAAACATTTAAAACACTGAATGTAAACACTTCCTCTGTTAATTAGCGTCTATTACAAGACCACAGACAGGAGTCATTTCACAGACATTTGCACAGTGGAGAAGATAAAGTTCTTCCAATGCACATCCAGCACTGAACAGTGTCGACTCTAAAAAAGCCAACGATGATTCGGGAAAACTATATTTAAACCCTGTGTATGGTGGAAACGTGAGCTAAAGAGCGTTCCTGTTTTTGACCAGTGTAGATTATAAAGCATAGAAACTATTCAAGACAATAATAGAATAAAGTAACAACCATTAAGAACACTGACCATTTATGAACACTGAAAAACACGAAAAATTATCCTGATGAAGTTACATTCACACAGGAAGCGATGAGCGACACACAAATCTCTTTGCCGCTAAATGACGCAAAATCGCCTTGAGAGGGAAGTGAATTGATTTGCTGCTGAGGTGTCATCAGCTGTTGTTGCCTAGGTAACTCCCTTGCATGTTTCCCACTTAAAAATCTTTAAAGGTTAAGCTGTGAGCAGCATCAAGCTACTTCAGTATGGTAGGTCCGTGAAGAGCTTTTATTATCTTTATTATTCATTCATTCATTCATTCATTTTCTAACCCGCTTCATCCTAATTAGGGTCACGGGGAGGCTGGCGCCCACCTCTGGGTGAGGGCGGGGTACATCTTGGACAGCTTGCCAGGCCATCGCTGGGCCAGCACACACACACAACCATTCACACTCACACATTTTCATGTTGCTCATTTCACTGGTGTTCACTGACTTCTCATGGTTGCTTGTCTCTCGTTGCTTCCTGTGTGAATCCGGCTAAAAATTCTTCCAAAGCACACTCACACAGAACCCTCGTGACAGCCATAATTGCCATTAATGAGAGTGAAGCTGGCAACGGTGGGATTCTGTGTGCTTTTGAGCGAGCTCAATCGCATGTTGCCACGCACCGTACTTTGCGTGTGCATTTGAGGCGGAGGGCAGCAGCAGCAGATATGCTTGTTGAACTGCTTCTGGAAACTCTTGCTCAGCAGGTAGAGAGCAAATGGGTTGACACACGAGTTGGTAAATGCCAAGATGCGGGCAACTACGCTGGTGACAAAGTGCAACATGGACGTGTCCACTTCAGAGTAGTGGTAGGACCGGTACAGGTAGATGACGTGACTAGGGAGCCAGCAGATAGCAAAGAGGCCCACAAACACCAACACCATCTTAGACAGCCGCTTCCTTGACTCCATCTGAAATATAGAGGGAAAAGGCATTCTCTTGATAACCCAAAAGAAATATTCATCATTCATTCTTTCATTTTCTAAACTGCTTAATCCTAATTAGATGGGCTGGCGCCCATCTCAGCCGACTCTGGGCGAAGGTGGGATACACCCTGAACACCTCACCAGGCCATCACAGGGCCAGCACACACACAACCATTCACACTCACACCTAGGGGCAATTTGGAATAGACAGTTAGCCTACTGTGCATGTTTTGTGACTGCTGGAGGTAACTGGAGTACCCGGAGGAAACCTACGTAAGCACATGGAAAGCATGCAAACTCCAAACAGGGAAACAAACCCAGGCCTTCTTGCTGTGAGGCAGACATGCTAACCACTATAACCACTGTGCTAACCACTACGCCACCGTGCCGCCACCAACCACCAGATACATCTTTAAAAAAGTATTGTGGATGAAACACTTTCAAATTGATATTGAAAGCTCAAGTAGCATTCTCCTTATTTTATTAAACTTTCTCAAAATGTTGTCTTGTGCCATACAAATTATATTTTCATTATAACCACAGGTATACTGAGGTAAATGCTCCGGGCTGTTGATCACGAGATCAGGAGTTTAAGCTGCCACTGCTGAGTCCTTGGAAATGACTCGACATTGAACAGCGCAGCTCAGCTTGTAGGTTGACTTGCCAAATTATTGAGTGTCAGTATATTAGAACTTGTTCTTAGAAGTCAAGGCATCTGTCTGTCATGCATAAGACAATGTTTAACAAGACATGTGATCCATGGTACCACATTACTGTTGTATTAAGGAAAATCTGTCTTATGCATTTCACTGTACTATTTTATTTAACATCTCAACACAACCAGGGAACTGGAAAGATAAAATTAATTTTTCAAAAGAAACTAAAAGAATGTGAAAAACAAACCACATCATCCTTTATTAGGGTCACAGGGAGGCTGAAGCCCATCTCAGTTCACTCCGGGCAAGAAAACTAATGCAAACATGGGAAGAACATACAAACTGCACAGAGAAATGCCCTTACTGAGTCCAGGACTCAAACCCAGGGCCTTCTTGCTGTAACCACTACACCACCATGCCATCCTCAGATTACGTATGGAATAAAACAAATCAATTCAGTGAAATACTTGAAATTGGCCAAAGGAGGACATGCCATGGGGTTATTACATTTTAGCTGTATGCACTGGCAGTTTTATACTTCAGGTTAACACAGACATTCTTACTGCATATCCACTGATCAGTCATACAGCCAATAAAAACACTGTGCACTCGCAGGAGACATAAATAGTTCTCAAATTTGATGTCATGGAAGAAGAAAAAAATGAGTGAGCATAAGGATCTGAGTGACTTTGACAGTGTTGTGACTGGTAAATGACTGGGTCTATTTATCTCCAAAATGGTAGGAGTTCCTGGTATGCAGTGGTAAGTGCCTAAGAAAAAGATATTCCAAGGAAGGACAACCAGTTAACTGGAAGAGTATCATGGCTGGTCTGATTCCTCACAAGAGCTACAACTATATCAATCCTAAAAAGCTTGAGTCAAGACAACTGGACTTCTTTTTGTGGTTTTTTGAAGACGTTTCGCTTTTAATCTGGATGGGGGGGACAGTGCATGTGACTTGAGAGTTCATTTCCTTAGCCTATATAAGGCTTGAACTTTCAAACCAGATTTTCTAACTGATGAAGCTTTTTGGATTAAAAACGAAACGTCTTCAAAAAAAACACAGAAAGAAGTCCAGTTGCCTCTACTCAAGCTTTTTTGGATTACCATGATATGGATGATTGAGAAGTTACACCAACGTACTACTATAGCACACACTGCTAAAACTCTTAATGCTGGCTAGGATAGAAAGAAGTCCGAACACACAGTGCATTGCATCTTGCTGTGTGCAGGGCTGCCTAGCTATAGACCACTAAGTTTGCTTGTAGAGCAGAATGGTAGCATAGTGGTTCACAGCAAGAAGGCCCTGGGTTCGAGTCCCGATCTCGAGCGTTTCTGTGTGGGTTTCCTCTGGGTACTTCAGTTTCATCCCACATTCCAAAGACTTGCATATTAGGCTAACTGGCTGTTCTAAATTGCCCATAGGTGTGAGTGTGAATGGTTGTGTATATGTTACCCTGCGATGGTTGGGTGCGGTGTTCAGGATAAGATAGGCACTGCCTCCTAGTAGTAGGTTAGTAGTTTAGAAAATTAGTGAGATAATGAGTGAGTTTATTTGTAATAATTTGTAATTACGGAGACAAAATTCTGACCTGTTGCCACAATTTCTGACACAGAGTGTACCATCTCTAGACTTTTATCACTGCAGGGTTGGATGAACCTCTAATGAGTCCTGTGATCAGATTTATCTCTAATAAGTACATCATAATGACCATCTCAGTATATTACCTGCCTTTTCGACTCCATGTTTAAATGAGTCATTTGACATTTTATTATTTTGTTAAGTTCAGTGTGTCATTCACGCTCATTATTAGTTCATGCATTATTAATCAGCAGAACCAATTACTGGTTTCTTTATAAACAAATAGAAGGTATGAAAGGTTATTTAAATCCCTTGTAGATGCCTTCAAGTCTTTTCATGCTACTCATCAGGGTGTATGTACATTCAGAGTGCAGACAAAGAAGAAAATATTAATACATGCACCATCCATTGGGCTTAATAACATATTTATATTATGTACAAGCACATCAGGGACATAGGCATTATTCCTTAGTCTTTTTCCAAGTAACATGATTAGTTTAGTAAACTTTTTTGACCTTGCTTTTCAATAGCTTTACACCATCTAAGACGAATAAAAAGATTTTTAATATTCAAGAAATCTGTAACATGATTAAAATGGCAACAATTTTTGTAAAGAGATGTTTATTGAAGGTTAGGAGAAGGAGTCTCTAGTGCCAGAATTTGTAGTAACCAATCAAACACCAATTTCACAAAACATTAGTTAGGAATCACAAAGTGCCTTCTTCCGAGGCCAAGTCGCAAGCACATATTCAATTCTTGCCAAATTGCGATATATCCGTTACTATGATACAGTGCTACTTATACTCTTGTTCCATATTGCAATAAGCCCCACTCCTGTTTCATGGCAAAACATGACATCTCTGCTCAGTCAATCAGTGCTGCTGATTCATTCAACATGTCAGCACCCATGAAATAGCCACTGCATTGCTAGAAACAGAGGAAAATCATCTAGAAATGAAAACAATTCAGAATCATCTTGTTGGAATCATCTGTCCATTCCCACCCTTTGAAACCAGTCATATTTTGTAAAACAGACAGATTCTGAACTTGAATAAATATGTTTACTTACTTTATTTCAGTTTATTTTGTTAGTTAGTTGTGACTAATAGAAAGTAGGGTGTGAAGTGTGTATCTGTGGATTTGTAGCAATTTGAAAAGAAAGCAAAAATAGCAAATTTATGGCATTTTGGAAAATAATTAATGTCATATCCTTACCATGATTAGAGATGAATGTGTATTTTAATTGTCATGTTCAGAGTGTTAAAACATATTTAAATAAAGCATTTAAACAGAAAAAGACATGCTGTGTTAGGATTATTAGATATGTATGAAAAATGTCCCCCTCCTCGAATCGCCACCTTATCGTGGTGGAGGGGTTTGAGTGTCCTAATGATCCTGGGAACTATGTTGTCGGGGGCATCATGCCCCTGGTAGGGTCACCCAAGGCAAACAGGTCCTAGGTGAAGGTCCAGACTAAGT
>JAQMYF010000014.1:15345280-15362757 GCA_030014195.1 Neosilurus mollespiculum | reverse complement strand
GCATTCAGTTACCTTGTTATGGCTTTGGCAGGTGAAAATTAAGTATGTTTTCTACTGAAATTTACCAAAAAAAAAAAAATCGATAAAATTGCACTGTTTCACTTAAAGGGCCTATATCTCGAAATCACTACCTGCGACTTCCGACTCATTTTGCCAGATCAGGTCACATATATTAAAAATATATTATTATACAGTTTTTCTTGAGTCTAACAGCTTGCTGTTTTATCTAATTGTCAGGCAAGTTTAATATCACATTTCTATGCATCCCACCCTCCACTGCACGCCTGTGAAAATCTTTGCAATGCATTTTGCAGCAATTATTGCCTTGCAGGAAAATAAGATTTAAAATTTACCAAGTATTAAATGCAGACAAGGATATCAAGCACTATTACTTTTCTCCCATGTCAAAGGAAATATTGAAAAATATGGAAGCATATAAGGAAAAAAACTGTATTTTTTGTTAGTGATTTTTTTTTTTTGTATGTCCCTTACTATGCTCATATCTGTAATAGGCTTGAATACTGGGAACCTGCAAAAAATTAGGATTTTTCTTTTAATCAAAGGGCAACACACCTTCAGCAGACTACCATGACCTTTCTAGATAATATATCTGCCTGTGAGACCTTTTCATCTCAGTAACCACACTTAAGCATCACAGCACTGAAGCAAAACGAGCCCTTTAGAAGGGTATTCATCCAGACTTTCCCAACAACTAATGTTTTTTGTGCCGATGATGTGACACATGCACGTGAAATGCAAATCATTGTTTTTAACTTTTTATATAAAAATGTACAAAAGTCTTGCGCCACCCATTGTTTTTATGTAAAAATGTTTTTAATTAATTTAATTTTATTATGTTTTATAATTTGATATGTAATAAAATAGGATAATTTTTCATTATCAAGCCAGTACAAATGCATTGAACGTAAAATGAGTTGGAGGGCCAGATTTGGCCCACGGCCTTAAGTTTGACACCTGTGCTCTAATATAACATTTTCCAAACAAATTTCACAATGGTAAAGAATCCTTAAAAAAAATCCTGGATCTAGAATTACAGGGCTTTTCAAAATCTAAATTAATTTTCCTTATCCAAAGCCCCACCTAAATTTCATGAAAATCCACTTATAACTTTATGAAAAAAATAAACAAGAAGAAAAAACAGAAACTACCCCAGCACCCTTTGTTGGGTCTTCTCTAGTATGATGCTCCACCCCCTCAAAAAAAAAAAAAAAATCTCACAACTCAAAGTAATCTTTTAAAAAGTACCTGGATCCAAATGGATCCTTTCTTACCCAAAGACACACCTAAAAAACTGTCATGAATATCTACACACAACCTGTGTAATCCTGCTAACAAGGGTAAAACATAACCTCCTCGGCAGATATAATGAATTCTGCTGGGTTCTGCCGCAACAATAAGAAACAAAGTGTAACAGTTACAATTCCAGAAAAATAGTGGCTGTGTCTGTAAGGTACTGGTCAGGGAATCCTACAGTTCATTTTTTTTCTTCTTTTTTTTAAACAAAATAGTCATACCTAATTAGGATTGAGTGGTTCAGAAAATGATGAGTGATGAAAATAGTCATTCCAAATATTAACTTTGTTTCAATTACCATTGTTTAATTAATAGTAAGCTTTTTAATATAGAAACATAAAATTGTATTATTTTTGAAAGTATATTTTGCTCTACGGTATTTTTCTGCTGGTGGCTCAAGTCTTATGCACAGTACTCTGTGTAAACAAACTTGATGAAGACATTTGTCTGCAAATTAGCCTCAGATTAAGTGTCACTTACGCTTGCATCAGAAAGGTCACTGGAGATTATATTTTGTCTTGTGTGGAATGACTTGAAATATTAAATGGCTTAGAGTCTGAGTAATTCATGCAAGCAATTCAAATGCACCCCCCCCCCCACACACACACACACACTCACACTCATTTACTCACTGCCTTCCATTCTAGTCTTCAGTTATTTTCCCTTTATTAATTGCATGCCTTTTCATTAATGACATGACATTGGTTTCATCAGACCATATAATCTTATTTTCCATGGCCTGGGAGTCCTTTGAGTGCCTTTTAGCATAGACGTATTCATGCCTCTTTTATTTTTCCATTTCACTACTCCACATGATTGGTCAAGTGCTGCAGAGATGATTATTTCCAGTGATGAAAGAGAGTTTAGTGGCTGTTTGTTTGTATGTCTGTTAACAGATTCCTGTCCACAGATTTTAACAAATCAATCTGAATTTTTTTTGAAGGGTACGCAATCACCCAAGGATGTTCCTATTCAATTTTTGTTAGAACCCATGCATTGATGACTTCATAAACAATTGTCAAAAAAATCCCTTACTCTTATAATGAGCAAACTTATAATAATAATAATAATAATAAGAAGAAGAAGAAGAAGAAGAAGAAGAAGAAGAAGGAGAAGAAGAAGAAGAAGGAGGAGGAAAAACTTATCCCTGTCAAAACACATTCACCTGTGCCCACCAGATTTCAATCAGATCTGATCTAAAGTACACACTGGCTGGCAATTTAAATTTGCCATAGGAAATCCCATTTTTGGAAAATGTGGTCCAGCAGGTCCAGCAGAAGATATTGTCGACTTAATGTGTATGGCTTGGAATCTCTGAGTGCTCTGTAATCACCAGTGGTTGCAGGTCCATTTGTTGGTTTGTCTGTTTGTCATTTTTTTGTGAACCAAATCCTGACCACATCCGTGCACAGATTTTCATTCTACCTGGTGGGAACACTACCCTACCTCATTCCCAGAGATGATATGATTTTGGAAAGCCAAAGTCAAAGGGGAAGGTCAGTACAAACTTACAAATTTTTGAAGACAGAACTCCACAATGAGCACCAATGCTGTTACTATGGAATACTATGGACTTTCAAAGGGGTCAACTTGAGCTTGAGTGACCTTAAAAGGAAACACCCCTGCAATCTTGTCAATCCTTTAAACAAGAGAGGGGTTTTTTTTGTTTTGTTTTGTTTTTTGATGGGAATTTGATCACATACTATAGAACATACCATAAGATAAGGCCATGAGTATTGAAAACCAGCATGTGTTGTGTAGTGGTTTTATCAGTGGACATTACATTGTGGTTATCTAGGCTGTCCTGCTTATTAATGTGTTTGCTCCTGGAAAGCATCCCTTACATTAAAGGTGTCAAACTCAAGGACCATGAGCCAAATCCAGCCTGCCAACTCAACTGGCCCGCAAGAGCTTTCAAAGAATATGATAATCGTACATTTTTTGCATCAACCATTACCAAGAATCCTAATTCATCATCTTTCCACTAGATGGCAACAGCCTTTTCCAAGTAAACAGGTAAGTCATTCATGATTGCATGCTAGCTTGTCGCTGTTAAGCGATGTCAGAAAATGCAAGTGAATAAAGGAAAAGAGGACAAATGCCTAAATTAATCATTTTGCCATGCAGATTTCATGGTTGCCCTTTTAAAATATATGTTCAGTGATTATTTGGCCCTCAATCACCTTTAAATTTAGTGATGTGGCCCTCAGTGAAAATTAGTTTGACACCCCCACCTTACATCTTTGGAGTACAAGCTGTGAATGAATGCATTGATGCTGACAAGTATGCTTCAGCAGGTCCCTCTGGAATGCTGTGGAACTGTTCCCTGACACACACAGATATTTACTCTCATCCAGGCATCCTGTGGGTCCTAAATGTAGCTCAGAGTGGATGAAACGCACACTGATCAGCCCTAACTGTGCATCGTTCATATTAATCTCATCTGGCAAACTGGATTACAGCCAAACTGCCTTACATGTTTCTCTTCTAAAAAAAACTGTTTTGACCGAGTGGTTGGAATTCTTGTGGAGGTTTGGATGAACACTCAGAAGTCAATGCAAGTCTTGCAAACTAAGCTTAAACAATAAACTTTATCATTAACTTCAAGGGGATATAAATATAGCGGGGATATGGGCAGCAGCTCAAGGTGGTATCTTGCAGGAGGTGGTGCTAAAAAATCTTAATAGCATACTAGAGCGATTGTTTTATCAATTTATATTATTAATTTAATTATATTTAAGTTTAATCTGTTTTTATTTGGCAATAAACTTTGCGAAGCATTGAAAGAAGGATACAATCTCAACACGCATAAACTGTGAAAAAAAAAGCATGGTTGTCCAAGTTCTTTAATAAAGGTCTAAACCTTAAAAAAGAAAAGAAAGAATAGGAGGAGAAAGAAGCAGAAGATAAATAATATACATGTATTTACACAGGCTTCTGGAGGCTCTGTAATTGTATTGTATTGACTTGGTCCTGAGTACATTGAGGAGAATTTTCACTGCTGAAGGGTAGCTGAAAGGCTTGTTAATGTTAAGCTGACATTTAGTATCTTTTGTAATGTACTGAGCTTTATGGATGTTAAATGCCTAAAATTACTCTTGTTCTGTTCAGTTGGATCCTGATTGAATTACTGACATTTATATCTCAAAAATCTGTGGGCTGCTATCATAATTTCTCCCACTCTTCAAATGAAGCAGTCCTCAAATCACAATGTATGTATATATGAAGAACCCACAATGACTGTACGAAGATACGCACGCGAGCATGTGAAGAACATACAAACTCCACACAGAAACCCCCTGACTGACCACTGGACTCAAACCCAGGACCTAAAATTGCAATTAACAATGAATAAACACCACCGAGAGCTCTACAAATTGTGTAGAAGTATACTGAAGCCAGATTGTCACCCCGAAGGTCAGGAATGTAAATATGTACATGCTGTTTAAGATTATTCAAATTACATTTTACATGAATTTCAGTGTTTTGTGGTACATATGACTGGGGTGCTGCTATCAGTACGATAAGTTCTGACCATTGTCATCAAAATACCTTTTCCTTAAAGCCTCAGTTACTAATCTCTTAATAAATGCAGCATACCTTTCATTCATCTTCTTTTGCCCTTTGTGTTTTTACACCACCTACAGAGGCATGTTAAAGGTCAGAGGAAAGGTTAGTAATAGCACATCATAAATTCTAGGCCAGAAATACATTTGTTTCGTCGAACCTGTTGCTTAAAGCTTCTTTCTCAGGTAAAAGAACAGCTCTGTCGGGTTCACAAGCAGATAGTTTTGTAGTAAATGTTTGAATGCTGCCCCCAGCATGCCTTAACCAGTACATGACAATGACTGATTCATCAAATAGGCAAATCACACTGCCCCCCCTATAAAAATATTCTTAGTGTTTTTATTTTTTTTCATTTTTCATATTATTCTTTTGATAAAAAAAAGTGTGGCTGCTGTATTTCATCATTTATTTTGAGACACTTACAATTAGGGTACTTGGTATCTTTTTAAAATATATTTTCATTTATTATCATGGCTTTGGTTGTTTTCAAACAACTGGAGCTTCTGTCTACAAAAAGCCTGACAGGAGCTCCATGCCTGAACTATAGTCATTCTACACTGAAGTTTAATCTCAGCCAAGAGCCTACCAGTGTGGAGCTTCATGTACTCCCTGTGTTTGTATGGGTTTCCTCTGAGAACACAGGTTTCCTTTTATAGTCAAAAGACATGCACATTAGCTCAACTGGCTTTCTATAGAAGTAAATGTGAGTGTGAATGCTTGTTTGTGGCTGTTGTACTGTGTACTGCTGACCTCGCCCCTTACCCTAAGTCACCTGGAGTCGGATAAGTGGGACAGAAAATGGATGGATAGATGAATCATGTCCTGCAGGCCATCGCAGGCCAACACACACACACACACACACACACACACACACACACACCTAGGTGCAGCCAGTTAGCCTAATGTGTATGATTGGGAATATGGGAGGAAACTGGAGAACCTGGAGGAAACCCACACAAGCAGAGAAAGAAAATGCAAATGCCACACCATGTTCTCCATGCCTTTGCTGGAACCCAGGACCTTTTTGCTGTGAGGCGGATATGTTTACCACTATACCAGCATGTTGTGTGTCCTACATACTGTATTTTACATGTTATTTGCTATAATTAGAAATAAATAAAATTAACTGCTGCACCTTTAAGGAGGAAACATTTTTTGAGATCAAGGGCATTTTCTTATATTTAAGAGCATATCCTTTGTATTATTACAGGTGAGTCAAGTACAATCAGTGAGTTGCACCTGTCAGAGCAAGAGGTCAAGACCAAGCCATGTGAAGAGGTCATAAATGCGTCAAAAAGATTTGCTCTTTATTTTAGTTGTTGTTCACAGGGCTGAACAGCTTTCCAATACTGCTGGCAGAAACCAGTTTTGGCATAATAGATGGAGGAAGAAATCCTCAGTTGGCCTGATTGCACTGTTTGATAGACAATTTGACAGAAGTGGTGAGGATCTATTACAAATTTGGCTGGTCTCTCAGCAGTAGATAGGCTGCTAAAAAGGCAGCATACAGAAAATAAAACAGCTTCAGAAAGTATATTTTGTGCAGGATGGGGAGTTAAAGCATCACAATGTGCAGTTACATATACAGCATAAAATGATATTCTCTCACTCACTCTTTTGCTGAACTGCTTAATTTAGTATAATTAGATACAATTTAAATTAAAATTTAGTTTCAAGTTTATAGTTTCAAGTTTATTTGTCATATACAGATAACAATGGAACATCACTACCAGCAATGAAATTCTTGACTCAGAGCCCCCTCAATATTGCACTTAAGAAACAAATATTGCACATATAAGTAACTTTGAGATAAAATATAAAGTATATAATAAATAAAGTTATGATGGAAGGAATGGAAATATCGAACAGGAATGAAAATAAACCGTATAAAATCTCTTCATCAGTACACAGTACACACACACACACACACACACACACACACACAGATCAACAATAAAATAAATACCTGCTAAGACCCAAAACAGGCAACTTTGTGGTACTGGGGCTCGAACCACCAACCTTCTAATCTGTAACCCAGAGCATTAACCACTAAGCCACCATTGCCCCAAGAGGTAGAGTAATACTGATTTACTAGCCTTCGCTCTACACCCGTATCAGTGAGTCTTGGGAAGCCATGACACTCTTGCCAATTTATTGGTTGTCCTTCCTTGGACCACCTTTGGTAGGTACTTACCAGTGCATACAAGGAACACCACAAAAGACCTGTTATTTTGGAGATAAATAGAACCAGTTGTTTAGTTATGACAATGTGGCCCTTTTCAAAGTTGCTCAGATACTTGCGTTGCTCAGTTTTCCTACTCTGGCTAGGGTGGGAAGCATTGAGAGGAGTCAGTTGAGTTGGCTCCCGGCATCTGATTAGAATGCCTCCCGAACGCCTCCCTGGTGTGGTGTTTTGGTCATGTCCAACCGGGAAGAGACCTCGGGGCCGACCCAGAACACGTTGGAGGGACTATGTCTCTTTGCTGGCCTGGGAACGCCTTGGCATCCCCCTGGAAGAGCTGGAGGATGTGGCTGGGGAGAGGGATGTCTGGACCTCACTGCTTAGGCTTCTGCCCCTGCGACCCAACCCCGGAA
This sequence comes from Neosilurus mollespiculum, assembly GCA_030014195.1. Lineage (NCBI taxonomy): Eukaryota > Metazoa > Chordata > Actinopteri > Siluriformes > Plotosidae > Neosilurus > Neosilurus mollespiculum. The sequence goes on along the minus strand of JAQMYF010000014.1, from coordinate 15,355,281 downwards.
CAAGTGGAAGAAGATGAATGATTGACTTCCTACTTCCAACACCCCGACTTTGAGAAGGTGTACACTGGGGAAACACTGAGCTGTTTATTTATTTATTTATTTATTTATTATCTTTGTTGAATTATCCTTTTTAATGTTCCTTTTTTAGTTTATGTAAAGCACTTTGAATTGCCTGCTGTATGAAATATGCTCTAAAAATACACTTGCTTGCCTATAGTTCTTATATTATAATTGATAACAGAAATGATTGTTTTTTTATATGCTTGTTCAGTATCACTGTAAACCTATAAAACATATCATGTGATATTCCTTAATAAATAAAATCTTTCTGAAGAAGAGGAATGGAATACATCAGAATGTGATGTTACTGACAAATAATGAATTTTATAATTTTCACAATTTTGTGTTAGGTGATATCACATTGATTATTTTCCCATAACAGGATGCCCTGTCATCACACACACAGCATTAAAGAAGTGCTAAATAATACATCTTCAATGACGTCTTCAATTCAATTCAATTTTATTTGTATAGCGATTTTTACAATTGACATTGTCGCAAAGCAGCTTTACATAGTAAAAGTAATTTAAACATTTTTCTACAACCCCCTACATATCCCTAATGCGAAAGCCCGTGGCGACAGTGGCAAGGAAAAACTCCCTCAGTTGACACGTAAAGTCTTGCATGACAAGTAAAGTCTTAAATTACTTGTTCTGTTCACCCGTATTACTGACTTAAATAGTACTTGAAAGTTGAAAGCTCTCTACATTCCACCATTGAATTCCTGTAGTATTATTCATACCTTAGTTTTCTGAACCACTTAATCCCAATTAGGGTCGCAGGGAGGCTGGCACCCACCTCAGTTGGGCGAGGGCAGGGTACACCCTCGACAGTTCGCCAGGCCATCGCAATGGTTCTTTTTTACATGCCCCTCACCATGAACAGTGAGAGACATGGCTGGCCTTTGATAACCCAGTTAGCTGCACTGGGAGGACAGCAGTGGCAACCTGGTGACAGTGGGGCTTGAAATCCCGACCTTGGGATCAGTAATCCACTGCCCTAATTTCATTAGTAGAAAACCTAAATTACATCACTTCTATATTTGTTGCAACTCTAGTTTAAAATGTCTAGAGGATGTTTCCAGATACATCATTTTTAAAAACCCCTGAACAGTACTGACACCTAGTGCATCATAACAGAAATTACTTTTTTTTTTTTTTCTTGTTTAATTACTCACTCACTCATCTGCCGAACCGCTTAATCCTAGTAGGGCCGCAGGGAAGCTGAAGCCTATCTCTGCTGGCACTGGGCAAAGGCAGGGAACAGCCCGCAATACCATTGCAGGACCACCATACAATAACCATTCACTCTCACACTTAGGGACAATTTGAAACAGCCAATTAGCCTAATGTGCATGACTTTGGACTGTGGGAGGAAGCCAGTGTACCAGTAGCACAGGGAGATCATGCAAACCACACACAGAAACATCAGGGCCCAGGACTCGAACCCAGGACCTTCTTGCTTGGACCTTCCTACTGTGCTGTGAGGTGGACGTGTTAACCAATACGCCACCAAACCACCCTTGTTTAATTACTTTTAGTGTATACTACACAGAAATGGTACTATATGGTTGGTTCACTGTCTTATGAACTTTATCCACCTCAGGAAGCTCAGGATGATGCTTGAATCAAAATAACAACAAAAACTCATGGGTTCCCATGATCTCTGATTTAAAAATCCTAGAAATTTCAATAAAATGCCATCCTAAAAACTACAAAGAAAGCAACACAGCATGGCCTTCATGTTTTTCAAGGTAAAAAAAAAAAGCACTTTATTTAAACCTTGAATGTGTTTCACAGGATGCCGTAGTCGACCATTGTCACACTATAAAAAAAATCTTGTTTAAGTTGCTTTTCTTATGTTTCCATTTAGTATATACTAAAACTAGGATTCATCTCAGGCTCGGTGGACATCTCTGTAGAGTCAACGCAATCCACCTTGCCTTCGGCGGATATTATATTGTATATATTTCCATACAGTATGTTAGGTTATTGGGGGAAAGTTGTATACCTAAACATGAAATGGGAAGCGATAGCTGGCATAGAGGCCCAATTTTTACCACCCACATCATCTCCTTAGTGGAATTGTATAAATATTTATGTTTTTGGAACAGTCAGTGGTTGTATCAACAGGAGTCCAGGCATAACTCCATTCGCACCCACAGTGGAGATTCACATATTCAGTGATAAAAGATGATCAGGTGATCACTTAGTAAAACACACTCTAGGCATGGTTTCCACTGTACTGTGGATAATTCATCAGGTCCCTTCAGTGCCACATTATCAACAGTGATTGAGAAGGACATACAGTGATGGTGTAGGAAATATGAACATTCTTGAAATAAATGTTTTTATTCGCTCCAAAACTACATGCATACACTTTAATCAAGGCTCAAGTTCAAGAAAATTATTTGTCATTTGTGCACAAACAGACAGTTCGGGCTCTCGGAGTCAGTAATTTAAAGTAGAAAAAAACAGATGTCAAATAAATAATAACAAAATAGTACAAAGTACAGAGGGCACAATGGAGCAAACTATTAGACAGGCATATTGGTTGGCTGCTAATGCTTATAAATCCTAAATCCTAATAAATCTGTAACAGTGAAAGCCTGTTATTGGTAACCCTAAAATTGCATTTGTGCTCCCATTCAATATAATAATCACTGTAGATGTGAAGTCTTCCAGGACTGCATTATCCACAACCTAGTTTCCACTTAAAAATTGATGGCTTCACCCATATAAGGGACTTATTTTACATTTAACAGTATGTGGCCACAATGTAACCACTGCTTATGTGGCATTATAACAAAAGTGAACCATTTCTAATTATAAGCTCTCATTATAGTGAAATCAGGAGAGGTTTATTATAATATTGTCCATAAAGTATGGATCATCACTGGGACATAATTTCACTCTGCTGGATGTTATCTTTATATGTTTCAGGGAATGGCAGAATTTATTCTTTGCTATTGACATATCCTCGGTTCATTTCAAACTAATGTTTATCAGGATGGAATTATTCGCTGCATGCCAAATGGCATCATGAACAAACCTCAGTTTAAGGATGGTGTTTATATTCTTATAGCCAATCTGAAGAACTGTGTCCAAAACTTATGTGGGAAGAGCCTTAGACTCCTCGATTCAGGCACAAAGTGAAGTCTCTAAAGTCCATGAAGGCTTGTCAAAAATAGAGTCAAAGAAGGAACGCAACTGACCTCCATAAAACCTTGACCTCAATCCCACTGAATGTGTGTGTGTGTGTGTGTGTGTATGTGTGTGTGTAAACACTTGGGGATAAGTAAGCAATTTAGAAGAGATTCAGGATCAAGAAGGTCCTGCATTCGAGTCCCGTGATTTTGCATGTTCTCCCTGTGCATGTGTGAACTTCCTCCGGATACTCAAACTTCCTCCCACAGACTAAAGAAATGCACATTAAGCTAATTAGCTGTTCCAAATTACCCCTGGGTGTGAATGTGAATGCCTGCTTGTGTGCTGGTACCCAGTGTACCCTGCCTTCGCCCAGAGTCAGCTGAGAAGCTGAGACAGTCTCCAGCCTTCCCGTAACCCTTATTGGATTCGACAAATGAGTGTACGAATTACAGCATTTAATATTTATATGACATAAATAGCGATTTCAGAAAGACACCAACACTCTGTGTTCCTATGGTGACAAAGACACATGAAACTCTCTGGTTTCAACTTTTTTTGTTGTTGTTATTTTTTCAGACTCTGCATACAGAAGAAAGCTTTAACAAGCAGTCAAATGTAGGTGACATTTTCAGAGACCTTTACACATCTGTATGATTACTTTCATTTACCCAAACACCAGAGGGCACCAAAGGCTTAAATACAATCATCATGCCAGTGTAAAGCCATTATATTCATTTAGAAAAACTTAACAGGGTGCAAAGGTGGTCGCTTTCCATTTGTAAAGAAGTGTGAATATCAATAGAAGTGAAAAATATAAGCGTGTATAATTAAATATTTCAATATTTCTCTCTATATTAAGAAATAAAACACATGTAGACCTTAAGAAAAAAACTAGTTCCAAAACCTCCTTACATCTTACCTCTCTTACTTTCAATTCTAACCTATATGAGAGGCGTTAAATGAGTGAATGAAACTCTCTTTTGAGATGAATGCTGGTAAAGGATCAGTAAGTTGTTCAAAATCGTAAACATGTAAGACAACATCATCAAGGAATAAACCTGAGAAGCTTGCAAATAAAAGAGAAACTCTTCACTGCAAAGGATATCAAGAAAACAGCAAGAAGACCAAATATCTCACCTGTTGATATGATTTTAGTTTAACTAATTCTTTTAAATTTCAATATGCATGTAATATGTGTGTTAAACGTGAAATCAGAGTTAAAACTGATAATGCATGTAGTGCTAAAGCCAAGAAGAAGGAAAAGTGAAAGCAAAACATTAAACCCATATATCTGGAAATCGTGTATTAATAGTATAATAAAATTGGGGCAGGATTAATACACAGCGGTGGTGAGTGTGTCAGTGATTAAGGCTCAAAGCTGCTTATCAGGAAATTCTTCACTGTTTGGAATGTGTCCTTCCTCCATTTACTTACTTGTTGAATTAATAAAACGCACAGGAGGTGTAACGGATGCTTTCAATGTTGAGTCATTTTAAACATAAAGGTAAAGTGTGTAAGATTTTGTGGTATCTAGCGGCATCTATTGGTGAGGTTCTAGATTTCAGCCAAATGAAATTTCATTCCTGATCCCTTTCCTTTAAAGACTATATGGGTCTGGGCTACTGTAGAAACATGGCAGTGGAAAATGGTGGACCCGCTCCCCATGTAGATAAAATGAGCTTATTCTAAGGTTCTGAAAAACTCAACAACTTTGTTTTAATAAGGATAAGCTAATGAAGATGTATTTATTGATGATATATATACATTCTGCTAATAGATCCTTTAAAATGTTACACACTGTACCTTTAAAGGAAACTGGTCCCAAAATTCAAATTGACAAATTAAATGAAAATGAATTTTTATGTGTCTATTCAACAGTATTTTTAATTCACTACATGAGCGTTTCCCTATAAGAAAAAATCGAAAGACTTCTTGACCATATATGGAAGAGGGCCTGACCCATTGTTATATGGGGCTAAATCAATGCACGTGCAGTGCACAATTTCTGCAGGACCTTGAGAAATCTATGTAGGTACTTGCTCTGGTAATGTGTGGCTCGATGTGCTCAATTCCTGTGAAAGGTTAAGCCAGCTGATTTAATTAACAGTTTTAAAGTAGAAACCATTAAAAAAAACATAATAGTGCAAAAGTGCTTAAATGAGAAGCATTTCATTTTCTTCTAAATTGTACTAAATGGCCTCAGTATTATCAAACAGTATTTTACATAAATATACATGGACTGGAGGTAAGGAGAGAGAAAGAGAGTAAGAAAGAGTGTATGAGAGAGAAGTTGAGACAGATAGGAGACAAGTGGACAGCAGTGTACTTGACAAAAGCAGCATTCTCATTTTGTTAAGGTTAAACAGCACATGCATTCAGCAACAGCACTGAAACAATCCGAAACACAATCATGCTGACTATTTGGTCTTAAATTCAAAAGACCAAAAAAAAAAAAAAAAGAAAGAAACACACAAAAATATAAAGCCTTAAAAAGATCTTTCACACAATATACAGAACACATATTTGCTTCATTAGCTAATCAAGCTTCTGATCAATAAAGAGCACTTTTAAAAAATATTCAGCCCAGGTAAGTATCATTATAGGCTCAGACCGACACCTGCGTTTGTCCTTGCTTGTTGCCTGAATCAACATTTTTCACACTAATTCTCAGTTACAGCGTTTGCTTGCTAAGTGTACCCAAGTGCTTTGCCACCTACTCCATTTCTCCATCTGTGACTCTTTACCTCTGTAGAGACTCAGCACAGACACTGGTTGATGTCTCCATTGGTGTTAGAAATTGGTTCATGGTCCACATCACTGGCAGGATCAGGGTTCTCCAGTGAGACTTTACCCTGTGACTGGGAGCACGATACAGCCGGCATCCGTAGTAAGCTGCAGCACTCCCACAGTCCCTGCACTGGACTGGAAGAGAACAGGTGCCTACACGGGTGGCAGCACTGGTAGAACAGGAGCATGAAGAACACAGCAAGGACATAGCTAAGCAGCAGCAGTAACTCGAGCACCGGCGCGTCTACTTGTCGATAAAATTCAGTGCGGTGGGTGAACCAGAGAGACGTGAGTGCTATGTTCTCAATGAAGCGAAATGAATAGTACGCAGTGGCCCGCCTCCAGCCATAATTCTTATCAATCAAGTCAGGGTCTTCAAGCTTGAGCTGCACGGCTGACCAGCAGAAAACATTGATGCCAGCGTATAGGAAAGTAAGCATGGCAAGCGCAGTGGCCGTGCCCACACGGGTCAGTGTCTTCTCAATGCTCTCGGGGAAGGGTGATCCGCTGTGCCAGAATGCCACCCATGGCTGAAGGAAGAATGCAAAAAAACCGAGCATGACTACTGGCAGCAGCCAGGCCTTCAATACAGAGCCAAAGAGCACAAGCACAGCAACGCGTGTCGCAATCTCAAAACTGCGCCACAGCAACACACACACGTACGCCGCAGGACGGACTGACACTGCATAGTCATCGTAACGGATCTTGATGGCCAGGATGTTGCATCGCAGCGCACCATACACGATCGAGAGCAGAGAGATGACCATCAAGGTGCCTGAGAAAGAGAAAAGAAACAGAATGGGACAAAGGAACATTAAATGGAGAAAAGGAAAGTGACTCTCTGTCAGCTCAAACTGGTCTGGTCATTCGGTCAGTGTGGAAGGTGTTTCAGTCTGCACATGCTGAAGTCACAGGATTTTCATCATTTCATACCATCTCACATACAACCACTCACTCACACACACACACACACAGTGGTGATTTTCCTCAAAGCCAATTAGCCTACTGTGCACGTTTTTGGACTGTGGAGGAAACCGGAGTACCCAGAGGAAGCCCACACAAGCTCTGGGAGAACGTGCAAACTCCACACAGAAACACCCGTGACCGGGAATTGAACAGAGGCTTTATTGCTGTGAGGCGGATTTGTGTGTGAATTTCCCAGAAGGCCAGTAGTCTCTGTAATACTCAAACCAGCCCATCTGGTACCAACAACCATGCCAGGGTTAAAATTACACAGCAATTTTATTTACCCTGAAGTTTGATCAGTCCCCCCAGGACTTTCACAGGCTTTTTTCTTTCTTTAAAAAGACAAACTGTGCAGATTTTCAAGAGCATTACAATGCATGTTGTGATGTTTTTAGTTTTTAAATGCAATAAAATTGCAAGATTACGTAAAAATTGCAAACAATATTTCCACACATGTCCGCATCTTGATATCTTCAAAAAGCATAAACAAGGAAGTGACGTTTGGCTAAATGTTTGCATGGGGGGAATGCTATGATTGGTGAAACTCACTATATGTTACAATAATTGGCAAATTTGTGAAAAGCTGAGATGATATGCATGACATCTTGCATTGTGCTGTTCCCAGCTGACTGGCTGATACGATACCTTAATGAACAGGTGTTCCTAATATAGTTTATGGTAAGAAAACATTCATTCATTTGTTTATTTTTTGAACTGCATAATTCTGCAAGGGTTGCAGGGAGTACACACTCAGACTCACACCTAGGGGAAATTTTAAACAGCCAATTACCCTTATGATCATATCTTTAGACTGTGGGAGGAAACCAGAGCATCCAGAAAATACATGCAAACTCTACACAGGAATGCGTTTCTCGAACCCGGGACATGACCCCAGGACCTTTTTGCTGTGGGAAAGACGTGCTAACCACTATGCCACCGTGCCACCCAGTGAGAATTCAGATATTCTATTATATGAAATGTAGGTATAAACTGATAAATCATATACTGGATATAATAGATGGATAAATGCCTTATATATACTTTTTACCTGAATGTGCATTTGTGGAATCGTTTAAGAAATTATAGCTATCTACCTTTTTTCTTGCCTCAGATTTCCATGGATCTGAGAATAGTTTCCCAGGCTCCTGTTTAACTCCACCCAAAATTGAGTTTTGGCAGAGATATTGCAATAATCAGCATTTGTCCATCCATCTTTTGTTTGTTTGCCACTTTAAACAAAATCCTGGCTACATCCGTGCACAGATTTTCACAGATTTTGGTGGAGACTCTACCCTACCTGGGTTCTAGAGATGATTTGATTTTGGAATGTCAAAGTCAAAGGTGAAGGTCAGAGCAAGCAGAAAATCTTGGAGATACATACATACATACATACATACATACATACATACATACATACATATATATATATATATATATATATATATATATATAAACTAGTTTTCATATATTTTTTCTAGTTTTCACCTCGGAGCGATATTTGTGAATACAAAACAAAGATTTTTCTATAAATACCATCCCTGTCTAGGATTTCGAACAGGATTTGAACACCTTTAATATTAGCTCTGAAATTACATTCTCTTGCTTGTGGCTTTCCTGTTAGACAATCCAGCAAGAGCAAGAGTAAAAACAATGCAGTACTCTGTATGATTATAAGTTGGATGCAGTGGCAGCTTCAGTTACTTGCCACTTCTAGGCCTGTGCTTGTAAGCAATATGTCATGCCTTACTATCCCCTCGGCTGCTGCTTAATCTAAATCTTTCTCCACTACATTAATTTTTAATGACTTGCCTCTTTCGCTGACAGTTATGATGAGATTACTTGGGGCTGGAAATAAATTTCTTTGTCACTACTGCCTGTGTTTTATGTGTATGGTTTCAACACAATCTTCTGACTTGACCATGCTGATGGGTATCTTGCTGTTGGTTCCAAGCTACACTTCTGCTTAGTGGTGCAGCAGGTACTGCTTAATCCCACAAGGGTTGCGGGGAGGCTGGAGCCTATTTTAGCCGATGGCAGGGTACACACTAAACAGCTCGCCAGTCCATAACAACACACAAACAACAATTGTCATAACACACAAACAACAATTGTCATAACCCCAATTTCTTTGTCAATCCCAGTGTCAATTTCTTTGTCAATCTCTAATTCTCATCAGTCGTAGGCACTGCTGACCCCGGGTCAATTACTTGCCCTGTCTCCAGTCTCAGCCTTGACATTTGCTGTGATCTGGTTTCAATCCTGTCTACCCAACCTTCCACTTATTCTTTCCCAGTTTCTTGACCAAACAAAGCTCTTGATCCATTTCCTGCCCCTGCCTCAATACCGGATGTACTGTTTTAACCGTTGAATCACTCTGCCAATCAAATCAATGCACTCTGCAAACATATGGCCTTTCTCAGCAAATAACTCTCTACTAATCCTCACCTACTGCATGATCTGCCAAGGGGTCCCAAATGATATCCAACATGCCGAGCTACCATCTGTGCCATGGTCTTTTAATGAAGTATTTCCTGCATTCTCAGTTAAGGGCCTGTTTCATGACACTGGGTCACTGAAGAAAATAAAATATATATTTATATACATACTTTATATATGTAGCAGACACTAAAGTGATATGATATGTTCCACCCCTATTTTGATGCAATGTAATTCAATGCAGTATAACAAAATACATTAGAATATGTTGCAGTGTAACTTAATACTGTACAGATAGCTTTATTAATTTTTTAATTTATTTTTTGGTTCTTCTTCACATTTAACAGTATAAAGGATGCTCAGGATAAATAGTGCAATGTGCTATAATTACTATCAGAAAACATGTGCTTTACAGTTTCAGGAAGTATGCTAACTCTTCAGAAAGCAGTGGTGCTGTTTCTATATAAACAATAAATTAAATCTCTTTTATTTAAAAGGTCTTTTATAACATTTTCAAATGTAAAAGAAAGGCAGGATGAATCTAAATAATAATCAGAATCAGAATACTTTATTGATCCCGGAGGAAACTGTGTGCACACAGTT
>JAQMYF010000014.1:15333018-15345180 GCA_030014195.1 Neosilurus mollespiculum | reverse complement strand
TTATCAATATGATAAACAGTAGAATATAAATGTAGTGCAAAATGTAAATGTATAACAGTGGATGTTGTTGCTATATGAAGGAATTGTACAGTTTAATGGCCACAGGTAGGAATGATTTCCTGCGTTGTTCAGTGGAGCATTTAAGTGGTATCAGTCTCTCACTGAACGTGCTCCTGTGACGATCAGAAGGTTGTAAAGCAGGTGGAAGGTATTGTTCAATATTGTCTTTATTTTGGACAACATTCGCCTTTCTGACACTACCGTCAGAGAGTCCAGCTCCATCCCCACAGTGTTACTTTTTGTACATCCTTGCGGATCAGTTTGTTTGCATCTGCAACACTCAGCCTGCTGCCACAGCATGCAACAGCATAGAGGATAGTGCTGGCCACAACAGACTCATAAATCATCCTAAGCAGTGTTCGGCAGATGTTAAACTACCTCAGCCGCCTTTTTGTAAAGTGTGGTAGTGTTCTTAACCCAGTCCAGTTTATTGTCAATATAAACTCCAAGGTATCTGTAATCCTCCACCATTTCCACATTGACACCCTGGATGGAAACAGGGGCCGCTGGTGTTTTGGATCTCCTGAAATCCCCATTCAGTTTATTGGTCTTTGTCACATTAAGCTGCAGATGATTCTGTTCACACCATATGACCTTATGACCATATCACCTCCACTGATACATCCAACTACAGCAGGTGCATCAGAAAACTTCTGAAGACAGGTCTCTGTGCAGTAGCTGAAGTCAGTTGTGTAGAAGGTAAAAAGAAAAGGGGAGAGAGCGGTCCCTTGTGGTGCTCCGGTGTTGCTGACCACCGTGTCTGACACGCAGTGCTACAGGCGCACATACTTTGATCTTCTGCTCAGGTAGTCCACAATTCAGGACACAAGAGAGGCATCCACCTGCATCATTGTCAGCTTCTCACACATGAGGGTCGGTCTGATGGTATTGAATGCACTGGAAAAGTAAAAAAACATGACCCTCACAGAGCTCACCCAGATGGTCCAGGTGGGTGTAGACGGTTAAGCAGGTAGATAATGGTGTCCTCAACTCCGAGGTGAGGCTGGTAAGCAAACTGAAGGGGGTCCATATGTGGTCTAACCATGGGTCAGAGTTAATCCAGTATGAGTCTCTCGAGGGTCTTCATGACATGCCAAGTCAGTGCCATGCATCTGTAATCATGGGGGCCACTGGGACGTGGGGTCTTTGGTACAGGAAAGAGGCATGACGTCTCCCTCCAAACAGGGACCCTCTGAAGACTCAGGCTTATCGTGAAGACGTAATGTAAGACTCCACAGAGCTGGGGGGCACAGGCTTTAAGGACACGGGGGCTCACCCCATCCGGGCCTGCCTGAGTGGAGTCTTTTCAGCTGTCTCTGGACGTGATTACAGGTGAAGTTGACAGGTCTGGGAGGAATGTCAGGTCCATCACAGGAAGCAGAGGTGCAGTAAGGACAGGGAGGGAGAGAGGGTGGTGTGGCAGGGGGTTTCAGGCTGGCTCCTGACGAGTTAGAAGGGGGCTGAACAGTAGCTGCAGTGTCGAATCTGTTAAAAAACATATTCAGCTTGTTGGCCCTGTCCTCACCGCCCTCAGCTCCTCTGCTGTTGGATGGCCTGAAACCAGTGATGGTCTTCATACCACTCCAAACCTCTCTCATGTTATTATGTTGGAGTGGTTATCCTGTACATAAAGGCATTGGTGCCTCGACTAATATTTACCTCTGCCAAGGAGGTTCTGTTTTACCCCCGGTTTGTGTTTGTTTGTTAGCAGGTTCATGCAAAAAGTTGCAAATGTTTGATTTGATTTTGGAGATGATCCCGATTAAATTCCAAATCCAGGAATTTTTTAAAGGATTTTTTAATTTTGTGAGATGAGAACATTTTTGGAAGCATTGTATTACAGCAGGCTCAGCAGGGAGTGCTGTGAATTTTTTGTTATTTTTGGCAAAAAGTTATGTACGGACCTTCATGAAATTTTTATCAGAGATGGGGCTTTGGACAAGAAGAAATTAAATGTTGTAGATGATCTTGGTCAAATTCCAGATCAAGGAATTTTTAATGGTTTTTTAACAACTTTACCAATGTATAGATGTTAAAAACAATGCATACTGACACACACTTTTTAGCTCCTGCCCCTCAGGAGCTATAGAAAGGGGGCCCGTCCGCCTATCCATCTGTCTGTCCGCCACAGTTTAGTTTCCTGACATGCAGAAGCTGGGGTCGTTCAAACTTGGTATGTTGGTTCACTACTATGAGTGCTAGGATGACTTTGTCTGTGAGTGACCTTAACCTACTTTTCAAGGTCACAGAGGCAAAACTGAATATTAGGTTTCCAGACATTTACTTACCGCACGCTGAAGCTGGGGCTTTCAAACTTAATATGCTTCTTCTATATTGGCATATTATGAAATGGTCCTTTCGGCAGGAGCGTCTGGACCCCTGTGGTCTATTTTTTAAATCAGGGTTACCACATTGCTACACTTTGAGTCAGTAAATTGATGTAAATCGGTGAATCTTACCATACCTGGTATACAGTATTACTGTAAAATTCAAGTAGTGGTTTTTATCGTAATATTTTTTACCCACATGTAGTCCTGTAAAATATACCTTTAATCTCTGTTTAAATATACATTTATGCATACATTTCAACCTGTGAGTTATAAATTATAACAACAAGCTCCTGCCAGCTGTGTTGCCAGCTAGTGACTGTACATTTTCAGTACAAGGTAATGTTTATAATGTACTATGCAATTAATAGTGTCTTGGCTCTGGCTTGCTCTCTCTAAGAACTGAGCACTATGTGAATGAAATCTGTAAGCAGCTCAGGTTCAATTACAAGATGAAATAACAGTCTGGCAGCCAGACACTGAAGTGTAATAATATATTGTATACTTGTTCTTTTGCTGTCTCACTCATTCACTTCATCCTACTACTAGGGTCACGGGGAGGCTGGAGCCTATCTCATCTAACCCTGGGTGAAAGCGGGGTACACCCTGAACAGCTTGCCAGACCATCCCAGGGCTAACACGCACACACACAACCATTCATACTCACACCTGCGAGCCAATTGGAACAGCCAATTAGCCTAATGTGCATGTTTTTGGACTATTGGAGGAAACCAGAGTACCCCGAGGAAACCCACACAAGCACAGGGAGAACATGCAAACTCCACACATGCCCAAGCCCGGGAATCGAAGCCAGGACATTTTTGATGTGAGGTGGACGTGATAACCACTGCGCCGCCTTATTTGTCCTTTTAATTTATTATTATTATTATTATTATTAGTATTATTATTATTATTATTATTATTAATATCATTATTATTACTGTTGTCGCTGTTGCTGTTGTTGTTTTGTGATCTCTTTCTCTTACATTATTGCATGATTTGTGTCATTTTCTATTTATAGTTTTATAAATACTACCCAAGAACTGTTTTTCTTCCAGCCTATTGTTTATGCAACCTTTATTTCATTTTATCTTCATGTCTCTGCACTGCCATATGTGAGTATTTTTGTTCCTAATTCTGCCTTCACTCCTTTCTGAAACCTATTTTGGAATTCAGCTGTGAAATGTGTGACATGAATAAATTAGTACACTCATACACTTTTATTTAATACCCTTCTGAATGCATTCATTTGACTTTCAGTTGCGGGATACAAGCAGCGTTTATCTTATTTATATACAGAGGGAAACTGTTTCGAACCACACTGGTGTCTTGGACCTTTATCTATACAAAATGATGTTCTTCAAATTTGAGTGTGCATCCTTTAGATAAGGCTAAAAGAGGCAGTTTGCTTGTTGTGGAGTTTTACTCTGACATGTACTACATGTGCTCCAAAGAATAAACTCTGAAATGAGTATTGGGAATATCCTAAGGAACTGAAGATTCCTTTCTTTATGGTTCTTCAGGGTTTTGTGCATTTGTGCAATCTGAATAGCCAGGGTAACAAACTAAACATGAAAATAACATTTCAAGAAGTAAAAAAAAAAAAACACTTTTGGGCTAGGCTGTTGTGTCCTGATTATGCATAAATAATTGCACCCAGGCTACAATCTAGGCTATATAGGAAAAAAAGGTAAAAGAAAAAAGGTTCATGGTTCGAATCTTGTCCAAGAACTTGTGTGAGTGGAGTTTGCATGTTATCCCCATGCTTGCATGGGTTCTTCTGGGTACTTCAAGGTTTCCCCCCCACAGTCCAAAGACATGCACGTTAGGTCAACTGGCTACACTTAATTGCTTATAGGTATGAATGGTTGTTTGTGTCTGTGTTAACACTGCAATGGACTGGTGATCTGTTCAGAGTGTAACCCAGTCATTCACATGACTGACTCCAGCCTGCCCCACAGTAATTAGTATAGATAGCAGATGGATAATGAAACATCCAATTAAGAGCCTTGGTTAAGGATCCTATAGTAGTGGATTGGTGGTCCTGATTGGTAGCTTTACCTACTGAACCACCAATTCTGTAAAATTGTTCAGAAAGAATGAGCTCTTACAGTCTGTTAGACTGTTAAGTAGGATGTTACTAAAAACAGTCTATTTAACGACAAACGGACTGAGAAATATCCATTAATTTTCTCCTTCAGGATACACAATTTGTTTTTACTTTACGCTTTTCATTCAACATTATTGAATGACGCAGCAGTGTTAGAGAAGCCTAGCCAACAAATGTTGCATCTTATTTAGAGCCATGAGCTCATCACTAAGGGGGTGATCACACTAGAGGTGCGATAGAAAAGTTACTGACGCAAAGAATTTTTTTTTTTTTGGAATTTTACATTCGCGTCAAGATGTAATGCAACTCCACATGCGAGCAAATATTTTGCCACCTAAATATGCATATGGGGCAAAAGTCGCAAGGTCATGCGACAATTTGTGACTGATTTGCGAATAATTTGCGATTGGTTTGTGTTTGGTTTGCGGATGTTTGGTGAAAAAAAGCAAATCTCCTGCTGCAAATTTGTTCACTTTTTGTTCTGAAACCGTTTACTTTACTTCATGCAATTAACGTGAACAAAATGTGAATAAAATACGAATTATGACAAAATACACGTAATATGGTGGATGCCAGCAAGTCTTAAACTTTCCTTGTGGAAGTCTCCAACTTGTCGCTTTTTCTTGCGAACGAAAAACTAAATTATAAAAAAACATATTTAAGCTAAAATAAATGTAAAACTTTACTCGAATGACAAACTGTCCGTTTTTTATTTGTATTTTACATTGTACACAATATCTGTCAGACAAGCAAGAAAGATGTGTTTAAAGTTTGCTTAATATCCTAGAATAGGTATTCCTCCCTACAACAATGTGTTCACAAATAATAGTAGAATAGGTGGGCCTTTCCTGAAGCAGCACGACTGTAAACACACAGCGATTAAGGCCCGGATAACCTGAAGGGACAGGAAACTGATCCTAAATCAGCACATTCCCTCTATGACCTGTTACGAAAAACAATTTCAGGAAGAGGAATATGATAACATAAGTCATATGCTGTTTATAGCCGTCGATAAGCACATACTCTAAAATGCACTTCAATTTACCACATAATAATAATAATACTAAAAGGAATGAGGAATATGATTTGGAGTAAAAGTGCTATTTAGCTCCAGAATTTCCCATGTGGGTGTTTATGCCCTTTCTCTCACCTCTCCCGATGGAAACATCCCTCTGGAGCACGCAGATGTAGAGTTGCAGTGTGAGCTGTGGGGCAGAGCCTAGGAAAGCCTGAATGACAGAGGTTCTAGCGAAGGCTGCTCGGTGAGCGACCAACTTGCCCTCAGCCTGCCCGACTTCATGTTCCACTTCCTCGGCTCGGCCGCACCGAGGCATTTGCTTCTTCCTAGTGATGGTAACGTACGGCTCCTCAACCTTCCCTGAACTTCCATAGATACAAAAGGCATCCAAACACCTATAAAAGGAAAAAAAAAACAGGGTTAGGGTCAGTTGTAGGCATACTCTACTGTCAAGTATATTTTAGCCGTTTATGTGATCAAACCTTTGCTTGACTCCCAAATAGCATGTTACATTAAACTTTGATTTCTTTCCAGGCTGCACTAACTGTTCAGAGGACATCAATTGTACACCCATTACTGAGTCAATCTGACCTGCTTTAAATTACCCAGTATAAAGATATTAGTGTTTGTTTATTCCTGCGGCTGCTCATCTTTCCTCGCATAATCTCACCCAGATACTACTACTTATAAACTTATACTGAAACGCCTTTCAGGGCATTAAGTTCTATTATTCTTCTACATCTGTATACACTATCTGTATATCTGTAACCATATTACTTTAAAAGGAGCTTTGTCTATGGTGGTGTATTACATTTTCTGCTCTTGCAATAAAAAAAATGTAAAAAATAAGTCTAATCGAATCCAATAAATAAGGTAATTTGTGTATCAGCTTTTTATATTATGGAGGTTACATTATAGTTTTGAAAATCTGGCATAAATGTATGCTTAAATGTATTGCTAGCTAAACATAGAGGTAATACATCTGAGTTGTGTGTTTAGTTGCAGGATAATAGAACACAACGTAGAGACAGGTAGACAGTAGGTTATAACGGATGTTAGTAAGTGCTGAGCATTCAGGTGCAGCCTATGTATTCAGAGATAAATAAAAAAACAGGCACTAGATAGAGAATCTAGATATTGTTTTAATCTCTAAAAATATCTTTCTGTTCAGTGGGATATTGCAATACAACAGCAGAACAGCGGAAGCAAAACAGTTCAAATGTGGTCCAGTAATAGCCTTCTAGCTGATCGATTAACCACAGCGAACCGAGAAGGCAGGCTTTAGTGCACTGAGTCACACCTTCTTCTTCTTCTTCTTCTTCTTCTTCTTCTTGTAAATTTGTTGGGCAACAAATCAAACCCGTTACATTTCATTCCAGAACGAAATATATCCTTGTGCCTTTGCACAACTCATGACATCCGTTTTTCCAATTCAACTGGAGCTGACCTGGGCGGTAAAAGCCAGGACGTTCAACAGTAAGCTCACATCCTGTTCATTTCTTTCGATAGTAAAAGAAATCAACCACAAAGACAGTGTCCTTACCTTCTCAGTTTTATTTAGGAGCAATCTCTTTAGCAATTCTCCTGCAGTTTATTTGAGGAGCACTGCATTAATTTGTGCTATAAACAATCAATTCAGTGCTACATTAGCACGTCGGCGAGATAAACACTGCCCTGGAGAGGACACTTGAAAGCACTGGGCTGTTTTTCCCCTCCATTGTATTTAAAATGCAAAGGGCTGCTTTTTCACTTCACAGTACAGATCTGGCTACTTTTACTATGCAAAAGTATCTAACCATAATTTCTGAATAACAATATTATGCTAAAACAACAGCCTGCATAATGGCTTATAACACTCTCATTAGGGAAAAGTATGTGAATTTACATGAAAAGTAACTGCGAGATTAAAATGAAAGTATTAATTATGGATGAGCCATGCACGGCCCTGGAACACTGACCATTTTAATCTGATTAGGACAGCAAAAATTAGGACAGCACAGGCCACACCGGACTCGAACAAAAGGCAATGTGAGTATATGAGTGACAGCAGAAAGGGACAATGCGCACTGATTTTAAACCTCCCAATGACACACTAACACACTCTTGTCAACGTCACACAGTCAACACATTTCTGTTCAATTCACTGCTAATGCAACAATGCATCACTTAATGAGACTGCACTCACACAGACACATGACATGCATAACGCCCCATTTATTGATTCTGAGTGACACTCTCACACATTCTCAGACTCACTACATTAGACAGACAGACAGACAGACAGACAGACAGACAGATATATAGATAGATAGATAGATAGATAGAAATTATTCGCTGAAGGCGAGGTGGATATCACTGAATGGTCCCCATGACTAAATGTTGAGAGGGTAATTTAGCAATATTCACTAAGTCTGAATTTCAGAGCCTGAAGCCTATACTAATTATTTTAGCATATACTAAGTGGGAACATAAGAAAAGCAAACTAAAAGCAAACTGGCTTATTTTTACATTTGTAATGTGTGTTACTACAACATTAATTATTCCATTACATTTTTAAAAAACTTATTCAAGGTTTAAAAAAGCATTTTTTTTTTAAATCTTGAAAAACACGAAGGCCATATTGAGTAGATTTCTTCTTATTTTTTAGGACAGCATTTTGTTATATTTCTCAGTTTTCAGAATCGAGGTCTGTGACAATTATCCAGAATTTGCGAGGGTAATCATGTCCATTCATAAAGACTACACGGGAACGATGTGATCTGATTGAATTATTCCATGTGGATAATGATTCAATCAAAACAATGGACACTCACAGTTGGTCGGAGTCACTTGGAGCAAGCAGTGTCGTCATTATCACACTTTAAAATGGGGGAAAAAGAAAAAAAAAACTCATTTTAGTTTGTTTTTCATGGGTTTCTGTGTAGTACACCAACATTTTAAATGAGTGTAAAAACACGGAGTGCCCTGTCGTGCGTACTCTGAATGAGTAGGCTAACAGCATGCAGTGTGAGCTACACAGCAGAGCTCACCTAACCTGCCTCGGTCATGGGCAACATAACTAAAAACAAGCTATAAAATAAGTAAAAAAGTTTCTTTTACATTGGGGCCAGTGGTGTAGTTGTTAGGGTGCTGGGCTCATGATGGAGAGGTCATGGGTTCGAATCCCCATTAGACACCCACCGGCTAAGACCCCTTGGCAAGTTCTTAACCACAAGTGTGCCTCTGTCCACCCTGCAGTATAAATGGGTACCAGTAAAAAAAAATACTGGGAAGGTAACCTGTGATGGACTAGCGTCCCATCCAGGAGGAGTTGATCTCCTCTACCGCTCCTCTACTCTTCCACCGCTAAGGAAACCTCCGGCCTGATGAGCCAGTAGGCTCGGGTGTAAAAGCCCAACAGACTTTACCTACTTTGTTTCCACATATTATTTAATAAAATGCTTAAAGAGAGTTAAAGCGATACAGCCCTTATGTGCATGAAGCTCATGTGTCTGTCATGATTTCAAAAATGTACAAAACAAACCATACAAATCTTGGTTTAGTCATTTTTTTGTTTTGTTTTGGGGTTTTTTCTGTAAGGTTTCCATGTAGTATATACTAAAACAAGGATTAGGTCACTAAATTGAACAGACTATTCAGTGACATCCACTTTGCGTACAGTGAACAATTGTGAATTATTCTGATACAGCTCATACAAGTTCCGTATATAGTACACTAAATATACAGAGATTTTCTTACCATAACAAGTAAACACCTAATCCCAACCCCACGTAATTCTAATTCTAAGATACGAATAATCATTTAGGAATAATCAGAGGAATCTATTCATTGACTGTAAATATGTAGATAACCCAAGATGCTCATCTCACCCTGGGAATCACGCTGTGGGTTGTGTGTGTTAAATTATGAGTTACAGCTGCGTCATGGATCAACGATGATCTTTACAGACAGCTCTGTCACATCAAGAAAAAAAAAAAGCTTTGTGCAGAAACAAAATCCACACAAGCTGGCTCATTATGTAAGTGGGTTTGGAAGCTGTGTGCAGTATGTGATGAATAGCTCTACACCCTGTGAGGTGCAGTGTGTGTGTGTGTGTGTGTGTGTGTGTGTGTGTGTGTGTGTGACAGTTATTTATTCAATCTATTCTCACAATAAAACCATCTCTTCCAGTTATTGCATGGTTTGAATCCTGGAAACAGCTTGTTTGCAGCTGAACACACACAAATGTTCTTAACTCTGGAGATTCAGATCCTTCCACTCTGGTCAACCTGCTCTATCCATCCTTTATCCCAGCCTGGAGCACCACACACCTGCAAGTTTTATTTTCCTTCCATGAAGGTAAGGTGGACATTTACCTGATGACAGGTCCGAGCTGCAGGAGGTGCAGGAGCAGGATGAGCGGCCTGTCTCTGCTCAGGTCTCGGTGGATGAAGATAAGGGTGAGCTGCACCAGCACGCACGGCACCAGCGTGAAGAGCAGCGTGAAGCCCTGCCAGATCTTATCTCCGGCCGAGCGGTACGTGGTGCTCAGGTACAGCGCTGCCGTCGTTTCGGCCGTGAACAGAGAGACCGACACCAGGACGGAGCTGGGCAATCTCATCCTCCTCTCACCCCTCACTCCGCCATCCTGATCGGCTTCTCTACTCTCTCTCTCTCTGTCTCGCTCTGTGTGTGTGTGTGTGTGTGTGTGAGAGAGAGAGAGAGAGAGAGAGAGAGAGAGCGCAAAGGGGTGTACTGGGTTGCCATGTTTTGTTCCATATACCATTTGAAATCCCCCAATTTTCCATAGCCTGTACCAACAACACAAACACACACACACACACACACACACACATACAGAGAGAGAGCAAAGGGGTGTACTGGGTTGCCATGTTTTATACCATATACCATTTGAAATTCCCCAATTTTCCATAGCCTGTACCAACAACATACACACACACACACACACACACACACATACACATACACACACACGCTCACACACAGAGAGAGAGAGAGAGGGAGAGAGAGCAAAGGGGTGTACTGGGTTGCCATGTTTAATACCATATACCATTTGAAAATTCCCCAATTTTCCATAGCCTGTACCAACAACACACACACACACACACACACACACACACACACACAGAAAGAGAGAGAGAGAGAGAGAGCAAAGGGGTGTACTGGGTTGCCATGTTTTAAACCATATACCATTTGAAATCCCCCAATATATATATATAGGCCTATTCTCTGTGTTTTTTCACTAATTATGCTTCATGCACAGCATCCACTTGGTCATCATACTATAGATGATTGACAGATTAGATCTAGCTATCTCTGGAACACTTTTAAAAAATATCACATTTTCTTTAGACCAACTCTAAATAAATAATACAGTGTTATAAATGCTAGAGAATTTTATAAGATGGTAAAATTAACTTAAAATGACTTTTGGTTGTTACTTTTCAATCTGGCAACACTAATCAGAATGGAATGAACCCAGTTTTCTCCATGCCGATGTCTAGGTAGAAAATACCAAACTCATTTGAGTCTTCTTTAAGACCAACTCAAAGTCATAAACCAATAAACCTAATATTTTGAATTAGATGGTGTATTATCTGGTGAATTATCTGGCAACCCGGTGGGCCCCGCAGTCATCGGTCATTTTATTTTTCTTCCTGCAGGGGGCGAAATAAAACCAGGTCATTTCAATTCCATTTACAGACCTTTACATAGTTACAGCGCCATGAATAGCATTTTGTTCTGGAGTAAATGTCTCCGCGGTCCAGATACTGATGTTAAAAATCAATAAACAAATATAATGAGACAGGAGAGGATGAGATTTAATCAGAATGGCATGTTCACAGTACAAACTGCGCTTATGCACATCTTCCCCCTGAAACTTAAGACCCTTAAACCCTAAACCCTTGTACTGGGTTTGCAGCGGATCACGTAGGCCTACCGATCAAGTCTTGCTGACTTTGGAAAGCTGAAATGAATACAAAACCTCGAAGACATCTGCAAACAAGTGCTTTTACATCACATTTTACACTATGTTTTTACTGTAATGCAAACATTGTATTTCCTTTGCCACAAAATGCCGTTTTGACAGAGGTCTGGTAATCGCTGGCTTTTGTCTATTTGTCAGTTTGCATGCACCAGATTTGGTGGGGTCACTACCCTACCTAAGTCGCAGAGATGATTTGACTTTGGACTGTCAGTGTCCAAAGTGAAGGTCAGAATAAGGTCATAAAGTTTTGGATATTTCCCATGTAAAATATACATTTTGCCCTTTTGACCTTGAGTGACATTGAAAGGTCAAAATCAAAATTGAGGTCATAGGATTTTATATGTTCATAACTAATAGAGTA
Source organism: Neosilurus mollespiculum (assembly GCA_030014195.1). Taxonomy (NCBI): domain Eukaryota; kingdom Metazoa; phylum Chordata; class Actinopteri; order Siluriformes; family Plotosidae; genus Neosilurus; species Neosilurus mollespiculum. The sequence goes on along the minus strand of JAQMYF010000014.1, from coordinate 15,333,315 downwards.
TATCATAAGATGAGCACATGGGTAATTTAAATCAGTACACATATACATTATACATACGTATTTGCTACATTTCTTAAACACTCGGCGTCAATTGATATTTTACTATATATATTATTTACATTTGATATTTGATGTCACAAGCAAGAGGAGAAAATGTTTACTCATCACTGAGTACTTAATATTACATGAACAAAAAGGTTAGCCCTCCTGTCTCTCTTTGAAGCAATTTTTCTAATTACAATAATAATTATAATAACAACAACAACAACAATAATTATAATAATAATAATAAAGGCA
>JAQMYF010000014.1:15308370-15318745 GCA_030014195.1 Neosilurus mollespiculum | reverse complement strand
AATAAAATAGTACAATATAGGGCAGTGGTGGCCCGGTGGTAGGGTGCTGGCCTACTGATCCGAAGGTCAGCGCCCCACCATCACCGGGTTGTCACTGCTGTCCTCCCAGTGCAGCTAACTGGGTTATCAAAGGCCAGCCATGTATCTCACTGTCTGTGGTGAGAGGCATATAAAAGCACCAGAAGAGTAGGCTACTGAGTTGCTGTCAGCGTGTTTCTGCCCTGCAATGGCCTCGCGAGCTGTACGGGGTGTACCCCGTCCTCGACCAGAGTTGGCTGAGATGGGCGCCAGCCTTCCTGTGACCCTAATTAGGATTAAGCGGTTCAGAAAATGAATGAATGAACAGTAAAATATATCACTTTCAAATTTTTTAAATTTAATATATTCTATTAAAAATAAAATATGGGTTTGTGAGATTTGCAAATTATTGCATTTTGATTTATTTACATGCTACACAGGGTCCTAACTTTTCTGAACGGTAGAAGAGGGAAATAATAAAGTGTATCAATTAAAATTCTCTCTCTCAGCATGACGTTCCTTAAATATGCATCAGCTCTGCTATAAACTATATACAATTAATGTTTCTGTGCCTCTTTGACCATGGCAGATCTACTTCTACTGGCTGTGTCCAGAGACACAGGCGTTTGAGTGGTTCGCAGACCTGCTACAATCTCTGGAGCGCCAGATGAGTGAGAAAAGCATGGGTGACTTCCTGAATTACAACATTTACCTGACTCGCTGGAAGGAGACAGAGGTTAGATACATTTGCACAAAAGTACATAAAAAAAGACAAAGTGGAACAAATAAATACACATTAATTAGCAATACAGTATATATTTATGCTAAAGGTTTGTCTGCTCCAGTTATTTGTAGACACTCAGTAAGATTCAACATTTCGATACCAAAAATACCATTTTGGTATTTTTTAATATTTCATATATACAGAAATATCTTTCCAGGTCTTGCAACCTACTATACTGTGCTGTTTTTAACTTTTTAATAATCATATGTGTGAAGGCTGCTCACTTCAGAGTGCACCATGAAGCAGAAAACGACCCCATCACTGGCCTGAAGCAGAAAACTCTGTATGGAAAACCCAACTGGGACAACGAGTTTAACACTATCGCCACCAATCACCCAGGGTATGTGATTGTCTCTGATAGATAACATTAGTTATAGTCTAGGCTAGAGTCACTGGGAGGCGGGAGCCTTTCTCAGCCGGCTCTGGGTGAAAGCCAGACAGCTCGCTAGTCCATCACAAGGCAGACTCCCACACAATCCTTCACACTCACACCTTGGGGTAATTAGGAACAGCCAATTAGCCTAATGCGCATGTCTTTGGACTGTGGGAGGAAACCGGAGTACCCAGAGGAAACCCACACAAGTACGGGGAGAGCATGCAAACTTCCTCCTCGAGCCAGGAACTCAAACCTAGGATCTTCTTGCTGTTAGGCAGATGTGCCTGTTTCTGACACGTTCTGCATAATTTCTTATCACATGCATAATTAAGTGCGTACCACGTCCAGTGCCAAGCCATGCTAGTGAAGTCCTCACTAGGTTTTACTTACATTGTTTTTATGTCAAGCCAGTTGTTACTATGTCCTTATTAAGTTCTTACTGTGTCCTGATTTAACCGCATCCATGCTACGTGCTCCTCTGAGTCCAAGGAGACCGTACCACATCCACAGTGTGAAAAGAGAGTTTTTATTTATTATCCCAGTTCTCTAAACTTTTGCAGTCACTGCAAAACTGGATTATCTCATTTTCTGTATTTCCATGTAGCTCTAATTTTCTCTATTTATCTCATTCTTTTTCTCCTTCCTCCAGGTGTAAAGTCGGGGTGTTTCTCTGTGGACCAACTGCTTTGGCAAAAGCCTTGGAGAAACAATGTCTCAACCAGTCACAGGCTGGAGCTGAATTCATTTTCAACAAGGAAAACTTCTAATCATAGAGATGGGTAGAAGGGCATACAATTTAAATAATGTAAACTTTGTTCACACTTATTTGTAGTGTGTGTGTGGGTGTGATTATTATAAAAGATAGTTAATTCAAAACTTAATGAAATTTAAAGATAGTGACTATGCAGCCAGGTGAAATTATTATGATCAACTTTACTACCATCCTGAGATTATATTTCTATAGGAGTACATCCTGAAGGCTTTTATTCCTCTTACACCACAGCAATTTAGTAACAACCATTTCTTTACTCATTAAAGAATGCCATACATGTTTACTCATTCATAGAAACATTTAGTTCATTCCTGTTGTCTCTTACTTTGTAAAAGCTATAAATTGACTTTAATTCATCCCCATCTTTACTTCTTTGTTCATTGAAAATAATCATCATCATATTATTATTATTATTATTATTATTATTATTATTATTATTGAGAAAATGCAATTATCTTCATTCTGAAGAATTTCCCATGGTGGAAAGCTCTCTCTTTTTTTATGATTTTCCCACTGATTTTAGTTGTATCTAATTCCCACCCGTCAACTGTTGCCTCCCTATCACTTATAACCACCATCAGCCAGGGAGGGAAGTAAGAATGCACATGCCCCCTCCGTGACATGCGATGCTGTTTGGATTGGCTAGTGATCGCTGTGTGTGATGGGGGACCATATGCCATCCCTCCCTCCGGTGAGAGCTCAGCCGAATAGTTCCCATGGTCTCCCGGCCATGGGTGGCTGTGGCATTGACCTGGATTCAAATTTGTGATCTCCAGGTTGATAGGTACGCACCTTGTCAATGCACAACTTGGGAGCCCAAGAAAGCTTTCTTTAAAAACACATCTCTTCCACAGACACCTACAGTACCTATAGAAGGCTACTGAATGTCTTAATGTTTTGGTCAGTATATCAGCTGTACAAATCCCTGTGCAAGTTGTTACTGTAGGAGTTGTAGAGAATTAGTTGATCAAGCGTTATAAATAACATTTATTAAGCATTCACAAATCTGCCATTAGACTTCCAATTTATGAGTTTTGAGTAAATCAAGTTACTTTTCCTGTTAAAATTATGGCCGGTGATAGTCACACACACATAACACATGCACTGAATCAAGTTAAAAATGTATTGTTTGAGTAGTTTGAAATATAAACAGATCAATTCTTTTAACATGTGATTAAAAGACGAGCTAAAAGTATATCAATACCATTACGTATTGCCGTAATCGCTTTTATAACAGCATATAAAGGTATTAATCTTAAAGGTGCCCATACACTAGTGAATAGCCTATGTGTTTTATCTTCCATTATCAGTTTATTCTGGCTACAAAGGTTTCCTAGTGAAACCACCCCAGCTCACAGGCTTAGTATTTCTTATCCACCTGCTTTATATCTTGTTTCCTTTCTGTCTCTGTTTACAATAAGAATAACAAGACCGTGTGACCCAAGAAACGACCTTGCACATACGAGATAACTTGGCAGTGCAACACAGATTCATAGAAAGTGAAAAAGTCAGAGATCAGCAGTAGTAAGGAGTAAGCAAACGGTTTCAGAAAGACTGATTCCATTTTATGTCCAAGAGATTTTTTTTTTGATTTTGCTATTCTAAAATGCTATACTGTATTAATCCCACAAGAAAAATGATTGCCTCTGCATTTAACCCATGCAAAGTGAGCACACACACTAAGAGCAGTGGGCTGCCACACACATTGGGGGCACAAGGTGCCTTGCTCAAGGGCACTTTAGCCATGAAGGTGGAGGAAGGGAAGGTGCAGCTCACTCCCCCACCACCACACATTTTCCCTGCTGGTTCAGGAATCGAACCAGCGACCTTTTGATCCCAAAGCCGCTTCTCTAAGCATTAGGCTACGGCTGCACTACGGCTGCACACTGTATTTCATGTTTATTTAATATACCTGGGAAGTGAAAGGGCTACTTTAAAGCATCTGCTCCAGGAAGAGATGTTGAAATTAGCAGCTCAAAGACCATGATTTTGCACTGATATATGATACACTTGCTATTAAATTCATAACTGCTTATCACACTTCTGTTCAATCTGCTTAAGTACCAAGGCCTTCTTTCTTTCTTTTTGCCTTATATTTTGCATACACGATACTAGCAATCAGTATGTATAGATGTAACAAGAGCTACAATGCATTTTGATAGAAAACAGGCAGGTTTTTAAAAAATTACTCTTTACATTTTTTGGCAATAAAAAAATTGTGATATTGTTTTGTGATATGGCTTTGTGTTAAACATCAAGCAATATGTGAGGGGGGGGGGGGGGGAATGTCTGACCTCATGAAGGTGTTATGGAGTAAATCAGAATTACAGATGTGAAAAATATAAGTACAGTATGTACTGTAGAAATTGTTGATTTTGTCATCACATCTGAACAAGCAAACAAGATGATATACTTCAACAAATAACATTAAAAAAAATCAACATTTAAACCCATCTTTATAATTTAAATATATAAATAAAAACAAATCAGCCTCATGGAAAAAGTAAGGATGCCCTTACATTTATCCCACCCTCAAGTTCATTAAATTGGAATCAGGTGTTGATGATTAGGTGCCATTGATTAGAACCTCATGCAAGTGGAACCTTTTCATTCATTCATTCTCTGAACCGCTTAATCCTAATTAGGGTCATGGGGAGGCTGGCGCCCATTTTAATCGACTCTGGGTGAGGGCAGAGTACATCCTGGACAGCTCGCCAGGCCATCGCAGGGCAGAAACATGCTGACAGCAATGCAGCCTAGTCTTTACCAAAGTCAGCAATGGTTCTTGTACATGCCTCTCACCATAGATAGTGAGAGACATGGCTGGCCTTTGATTACCCAGTTAGCTGCACTGGGGGAACAGCAGTGACAACCCGGTGACAGTGGGGCTTGAACCCCCGACCTTGGGATGCAAGTGGAACCTGACTTGTTTAAGTTGCAAGAAAAGAGTGAGGCATAAAAAAAATCTAACTGAAATGCTGTAGGAATGCAAGAAAACCCCACAAACATCCTGCAACTGGAGAATAAATGGTTAAAAATTTCAGCGTATTGGAGACAGGTAGACAATTGTGCAAAAGTTGCTTCTGCTAAAGATGGCAATACTAGCTTCTAAGACCAGGGATGTATTTACTTTCTCCACAGGGAATAAAATGAAATGTGTTGATATTTGGGTTAAAGAAAAATGACTTAAAAAAGCTCATCTTCCTTGTGGTTTTGTTCAAGAACATCACCTTGCAAGTCCAAGCATGGACCACCTGCTAAATTTAATGGATTCTTTCCAGGCCCAGGCCTCACCCCTCCACCAAGTTTGATGAAAATTAGATCAGTAGTTTTTGCGTAATCTTATCAGGTCCATATCCAGTGCACAATTTTTGCTTTACATTAAATATAAAGAGCTATATATAATCTATATAATGTTTAAAGTTATTCAAAGCATTTTCGTTTGTGGTTTGGGGGGTGTGTCTTAAATATCATTCCATATATAATAGCCCCCCCATCATTGTGAAATGACAGGATTTTTTTGCAGAAGTGTTTTTAGAAATAGCTGCTACAAATGTATTTCATAACGTTATTTCCTTTACTCTCAAGTTGAAGTCATCAGGAAGCAGCTCTGCAGTGATGTGAAACAAAGGTTCTTGGAGATAAATCTCAAGTTCACACAAGTCTTTCTTTGCTTTTCTTTAAACAATGCTCAAATTAAATTAAAAAAACTATCCTCACTCATTCATTTGATGAGCCGCATAATCCAACTAGGGTCGGAGGGAGGTTGGAGCCTATCTCAGCCAACACTGGACGAAAGCGGGGTGCACCTTCATATTCTCACAAATGTTATTAAATAGTAAATGTAATAAAATCATCTTTAATTCTTAAGTTATATATGATTATAGAGAAAATAAACAGTTAAATTATTTGCTGTTACTGCAGCACATGGCCCTGTAAAGTTCAGTACATTTTGAGATGTTCACATTGGGAACAGGATGTGAAGTGACTTAATGCTTTTCTAATGCAACAGAAATCAGTTTATTTTGTTTCCAAAACCATGTGCAAGAAGCAGTTATAAAAAAAAACCCAAAACAATATCTCAGCTTCATATCTGATTAAATTCCTTGTCATTTCTATTTGTGTGTAATATAAAAAATAACTGTTGTTTAAGGAAAAGTCAAGAGGCATCATGTGCTCAGTTATACAACACTGAATTTAATTCTAAACACATTAAATACCTACTACTACTCTGAGGTTACAGTTTTTCTACACAGTTAAAAATAATGAATGACAAACACAAGCAGTTATGTTAAAATATTTAAGTACTGTGGGCAAGTTGGCCCATCTTAAGCCCAACAACACAGAGCTTTAATAATACTCTGCTTCATTCAAGGTTGAGAAAAGTTCATGGTGTCCCCTGGTGGCTGAGAGTGTGTCTGAGCATACGTGTGTGCGTGCGTGTGTGTGTGTGTATGGGGTGATTATATGGCAAGGGTGCAGCAAGGTCTTGATTCACAAAGCAACAGCAAACACACTAACGACACAGTACATGGTGCGGTTCTCCCATCTGACCGTGCAGCTTCCTGCAGAGAAAGAAGAAAAAACAACAGGATTACACACATCCCCAGTGGACTCTACTCTCTGCACAAATTGAATATCTTAACTACAAAAACAAACAAACAAAAAAACCCACTAGAACAGCAAGCAGTTATCAACAGGGTCCAAGTCCTTCTCGAAGGCAAGGAGGTGCACATGTGCCATTTTTGGTATGTGAGGTTTATGAAGCATTGTCTGTCTAAACTGTATATTTGAGTGTATTCATTTGAATGTAACTGGAGAATTCTAAACACTGTTATTGTTGGTGTAATCAGCCACACCTACTTTGAGTAATCACATCCCTATTGCAGGGGCGGCCACAGGACTGGCCCTAGATTGTACCCATCAAGTTTCATCTTTCAATTTTATGAATCACTCTTGAGATATTAACTTGCCCTATTTGTAGTGTATTTAGCATGCTAGCTTCTAATATTTGCGTGTTAATTATTAACGCCTTTGTGAAAGTAGAAAAACTCTTGATTATGAGAATTTTTTTTTTTAAATTGGCGTAGCCTATATTATATCCATACTATATCCATCTTAATTCACAGAACGTGGAGATGTAACGATTCTGAATGCGATATTGGGTTTGGGAGGTATGGGCCAAAATAGGACACAGTCTAGTGTAAAGTCTAGGAAATATTGTCTGTCTACCCTATACATTTCTCACAAAATCACTCAAATGTAACTGGTGAAGTCTGAACATTATAACTGTTAACATAACAGGCCATTCCCACTTTAAACAATCACGCACAGGAGTGGCCCTTGAGTGTACCCACCAAGTTTCTTACAACTGGAAACCACTATTAAGATATAGACTTATGCACCACCTAGTGGCCAATGGCAGCCAAATTTGGTCCAGAGTATCAGAACATTATTACAAACAAGAGTTATAAGCTTCATATTGATAGAATTTATTATGGTGGACGAAAAAAAAAAAGAAACACACTAACTGACAGAACTGAAAACAATACCAGCTATGCTATTGCGGCTGGTAATTACATACACAATTCTAGTAAGGAAAAGTCAGCGCCAAAGAACCATAGAGATCACAGAATGTATCAAGAATGCTAAAGGAGGAAGAGAATCATGTTTCTTCGTGTTGATGGTAGTCGTTCCTCTCCTTGTCCAATCAGTAAAACACTCCGAGCCACTCACCTGCCGCAAAATCCTGCGAAACCACTCAATATGACTGTTGTTGTGAATGATTGTTTGTTTTAGCCCTGCGATAGCCTGGGGACCTGTTCAGGGTGTAACCTCCATGACTCTGATGGATAAGTGGTAATGGATGGAGTTGCTATAAACTGGTTTAATAGAGTGCAAAAGGTCACAGTGTAACTAGCCATTAAAAAGATATTACAGGAACAGTCTTGTGGTACAAGTGGAATAAAACACTGACGGTATGGGAAATAGGAAACACTTCATTATCACTGATTATCTTTTATTCCTCTCTAATATGGAGTATTAGTTTTTTGTATATTTTGTCATATAGAGTCGAACGTTTTCATATTATTCCCCCATTAAGCCTTGACTTCTTCATAACCAAACCCAAACTGCTGTGTCACGCGTCCTTAATGTTAATTTAACTTCCTAAGTGATCTATACACAGTTAGCGCGCCCCATCACTTACCGTCAGTAGTGGTGTCCCAGTAACAGGAGTTGGCCGTGTGAAGTCCTGCACCGCTTTTCTGCATTATAGCGCAATTCACTAAATGCCACACACACACACACACACCCAGTTTAGAACAATAATCCAGGATATTTTTATGCATAATATTTGTGCTTTGGAAAAAATGACATCATTACCGATGTACTTAAAAGATTTGCCCTGTTTAACCAGCTGAGTGAGAGAGTGCTCCACGATGCTTGCTGTCCACTGGTTCACTTTGTTCTGGCTGTAGTCCACACCTCCAATTACACCCTCGATGCACTGGCCAGCCAACACACACACACACACACACACACACACACACATAAATGGAGCATGCTATTTAAAAGTAACTGTCAATCCTTCGGTCTGTGGTTAGACCAGGGACCACCCTTATTATGTCATTATCTTTGTGTTGCTGATTCAGGTTACCTCTTTAACAGTGTTACTTGCATCATCAGGACTGAATCCAACCTGAGAAAAAAAGAAAGAGAGTGGGGGCACTCCTGATCATTTCTATCAAAACTCATTAAAATTAAAATGTCAGTCAGTGATTTCATACAGTCATTTCTATATTTAAGATAAGGTCTTACATTATCACTTAATACCTGAGAACCATGGCTGAGTACCATGACAATGTAGGGAGTATAAAAGAAAATGTAGGGTGTAGGGGCAAAATGTGGGGAGTAGGGGGCAGATCTTGTAGGCTGAAGGGGACAGAGTGTAGGGGACATAAAGTAGGCTGAAGGGAACAGAATGGAGTAGACAGAGTGTAGGGGACAGGAAGTAGTCTCTAGGGGACATAAAATAGGCTGTAGGGGACAGAAAGTAGGCTGTATGCGACAGAAAGAAGGCTGTAGGGGACAGAGTCTAGGAGACAGAAAGTAGGCTGTAGGGGACAGAGTGTAGGGGACAGAAAGTAGGCTGTAGGGGACAGAAAGTAGGCTGTAGGGGACAGAAAGAAGGCTGTAGGGGACAAAGTAGCCTGTAGGGGACAGAAAGAAGGCTGTAGTGGACAGAACGCTATTTCGGACACAGGTTTGTTGATAGTTACCCACCGATACTTTACATAAACCTTCTCCATAGAAACATCATTAGCCACACCCGGAAATCTTCTATAAAACTACAGAGAATTTATTTACCTTCACCTGTGTTTCTACTTTAAAATTTACGGTAAAAGATGCGTTTTAACTCCTTACACTTTTATAGTTCTTTTATTTATTATGGGATTTAACAGGCTGACGTCACCAGTTTTATGTACCGGTCCCTGTATGATGATTTTTAATAAATACTGTATTTTGTCTACCACTCAAAACATTTACATGAATTTACCTCTTCCCCGGTGTTGAACTCTTCCATTATTTCCCTGCAAAAGATGAGAAAATGAGTAAAATAACCAAGACAACACTAACGTTTGTCACTGCCCGATTCTGCACCCAGACGGAGATTAGCAGTGCGCATGCGTGAAAAAGTACGCATGCGCACAGTTCCGTCACGAGTCGGGCATAGACATTGACATACATTACTAGATTGGTCACCCAGTTCGCTCAGCAGCATAGCGCCGCCATTACTATGCCTTGAAGCGGCAAGGGTTAAAATTATTAAAATGACCCTCATGATGATTTTAAATCATTTTAAAAAGCTATATTTTGTATTGACTTCAATGTAGAATTTCCGGTACACCTGTCAGTCAGAGGCCCGCCATTTAACTTCTACAAGTGCTGTTGACTCGAAAGTTACATGGTCAGAACCAGCACAGATTTTCCTCCGTTTTGATGAAAATTATGGGAGTAGAGTGAAAATTATGTGAGTAGGAGTGAGTTAAAGAAAAACTTTTTCCAAGATTAATCTTCTGTTCTGTGCCACTCTGGTGATGACGTCATCCACTCTAGTCCAGAACATTCCATAGTGATTAATCTGGCAGTTACTGACAGATAAACTGCCTTTTCAACTGAAATATGCTTAAGGCGCACTTCTCGCTTTTGGACTTCTGATTTGGAGACCGTATTTGCCGTCGCAGTGAGGTTGACAGCGTTTGAGAGCCAAGAATTTGGTGAACGCAGTGATATACACTATTTTGCTGTACTTTAAAAAATATTCAAAGAGTCATGATGTAAAAATCTCTTCATCTTCATCTTCATCTTCTTCCGCTGATTCCGGGATCGGGTCGCGGGGGCAGCAGCCTAAGCAGTGACTCCC
>JAQMYF010000014.1:15290908-15302164 GCA_030014195.1 Neosilurus mollespiculum | reverse complement strand
GTCAAGAGTGCTGCGGCCGGGACGAAAACCACATTGTTCCTCCTGAATCCGAGGTTCAACAATCGGCCGGATCCTCCCCTCCAGTACTCCTGAATAGACAAAAAATATGTATGTAAAATAAAACCTCGCTCATTTGAAGGTTTTATGAGATTGGAGAGGCTTGACCTTTCAAGATCACTTAAGGTCAAAGGTAAGCGTCTCATCTGAAAGTTCATATATAGTTTCCTATTAGTGTTCCGTAGTAACAGCATGTCTATCAGCACTTGTTTCAAAGTTATAAGCACTCTATCTTCAAAAATTTGTGACCTAGTTTTGGACTTTTGACTTCACTCACTAATTTTCCGAACCGCTTAATCCTATCAGGGTCAGGAGAGGCTGCAGATTATCACAGCTGACACTGGGCAAAGGCGGGGTACACTCTGAACAGCTCACCAGACCATCACAGACCCAACACAACCACAACTATTCACACACACATTTGTACCTACAGGCAATTTGGAACAGCCAATTGCCCTAATTTGCATGTATTTAAACCTGGAGGAAACCCACGCAAGCACAAAGAGAACCTCCACACATAAAAGCCCAGAACTCGAACCCAGGACCTTATTGCTGTGAGGTGGACATGCTAACCACCTTTGACCTTGACATTTCAAAATGAAATACTCTTTAGGACTCAGGTAGGGCAGTGACCCCACCAAGTTTGGTGAAAATCCGTATATGGGTGTGGTCAGGTTTTTGTTCACAGAAAAACTGAATAACAAACAGACTGACGGACTCAAATGCTAGTGTTTACAATATAGATATAATTATTAAAATTAAAACCACAGTCAGTGGTTTTCAATTAAATTAATTCCTTTTACTTATTTCACATTTTATACAATATATTGTGTGAAAGAATAAGAAATAAATATCCAAAAAGACAATGAAATGTTCATAATCAGTAAAAAGTGCAAGGGTGCTAAAATATTTTTGAATGACAAATAAATAGTTGTAGTTTTTTTTAAATACATTTTATATGATACATTTCCCACATAGGTAAACCACTATCAAGCACTAAATATCACAAAATACAATAATGACACAAACACCACAATAAAACAGTCATGAAATTCCCAAATGAACATACCGTCCTATCCACAGTGCTTTGGAAAATGTCCCAGATCTGCCAAGTTAAATGTGTAATGTTTGCTTTACAAGGCACATTATGGCTCTTGTTTTTAACCTGCGTGTCTACAAACTGTGGCATCATCAGCTTTGCTGTTTCTGACATAAAGATGAAAGTCTACGAATTCTCAGTCCAGACCTGAACGAACACTACTGGGTTGTGTGGTTTCCTTGTTCTAATACTAGGCTGATGGAAACATCCTTCAGAAGCAGGAAAAGAAGCTGCCGGTTTTGGATGAAGTCAGAATAGAGTGCAGGTGGCTGAGCGAGATCGGAGAGCCCGAGACTCAGAGACTTTGACACTGCCGTCTTGTTCTACGTCTCCGCTGTCCGAGCCGGGAATGTTCTCAGCGGGACTACTTTGTTGTACTGGGGCTTCTGTTTTTTCCTTTTTAGTGGAAGACCTCCGCTTGAAAAGAGAGATCTGAAGCCATAAACAAATGACAAACCACAAGAACACAGAAAAAGACTTTAGTGCATTTTTTCTACTGATGCTACAATATTTTCTATTGAATATAGTCACCTACTAATTCCTATCCACTAGCCATCTCTTTCTCTGGGGAGGGTGAAAGCTAACCTGTGCTTCCTCCAAGACCACAAGGCAACATAACACGCTCAGAGGAATGCATTATCTACCCTCTTCCAAACACATGAGCTCACAGGCCCCCATGATTGGCCAGTGTCACTATGATTGACAGGTGATAATATCACTAGCATTCGAACTAACAGTCCAAACACTTTTCTGCTGTGCCACTTAGGAGCTTGAATCTATGGCTTATTATCATCATCATCGTCCTACTATTTTAGAAAATACACTCTATTATATTATTTTTACACACATTATATTCCAATACCTTGCTGGTTGATCCAAATAAGCGCTTTGCTCTTTCCTGCTTGGCTTCATTTTGGTTTAGCTTCTCCTCAATAAGTGGACTAGAAATATCTTTATCTTCAGAATCTATAAACATTTAAATGACGTGTTAAAAATTGGTACTTACTAATAAATAAAGGATAACAAACAATAAATAACATAAAATAAAGCACAGTAATACAAAGAGGTCTTAAACTAATAAAACAAATAAATAGAATATTATAAGTATCATATCACCATAATAAAGGGTAAACAGAAACAACATCTTCCACCTTTGAAATTTTTTTAATGGATTCTAATTTGGCTTTGATTTCTCTTAGGCACACTGCTGTCTGTAGATAAAACCCCAGACAGCCATGATCAGAAGTAGTAAAAAATAATTGTTCGATGCTGCACAAAGATTTCAGAGAAACAGCACAGTTCAGACAATCCTCCATCAGTTATGCAAGAAAAGTGCTTCTAAAATTGCGTAAGGTGAAACCATTCATTCATTTATTCATTCATTCATTTTCTGAACCGCTTATTCCTAATTAGGGTCGCGGGGAGGCTGGTGCCCATCTCAGCCGACTCTGGGCGAGGGCGGGGTACATCCTGGACAGCTCGCCAGGCCATCGCAGGGCCATCAGTCACACAACCATTGAAGGTGAAACCAGTATATTTTTATTCATTCCACTTTATACTGGTTACAGACACTAAAAATCTGGAGGAGGTAATATTGCTTGGGTGGGATGACAGTATATTTCAAGGCAATAAGCAAACACACATTCATGCAGTGCTTCCTTGTAGGGGCAATTTCAATTCCATTTATAGTATTTACATATATGGTATTGGGCAGACACTCTTATCCAAAGTGACTTATATTTGTCATTTTTACACAACTGAGCGACTGAGGGTTAAAGACCTTGCTCAAGGACCCACTGTCATGATTTTAAGAGGTTGGAGGAAACCGGAGGACCCTAAGAAAATCCACACGCACACATGGGAAGAACAAACACAGAAACCAGAGCCTGCATTGTTACCCACTACTCCAATGTACTCCACTTCACCCTGCATATATTTTATATTTTTATGTCATTTTATTTTAGTGGACATATGATACCGATTCCAAGGCATCACATCCCATGAAGCTAATTTTGACCTAAACAGTATAAAAAAACGTATGAAACTGTAATCCATAAACTTACCTTTGGTTTGTCCATCAGGTACAATTTCCTCTTCTAAATCATTCCTTACCTACATCAAACACATTCAGTATTATCAGTGCCTGTAACAATTAATTCCTGGGTAATGTAGTCATTTCAACTGGAATTGGACACACCAAATTTTTAAACTTATTACAAATCAAGGCTAACATTTAAACTTTCAGAGTATGAATGCACAGTTGTATTTCCAAAAGACAGTTCCTCTACATCACAAAACAAAAACTGTTTTTAAATAGATGCTGTTGATATCATGCATTGGGAAACCTATACCGAGGCCCCGCCTTAAAAACAGGCTTGAGACAGGGGTTTGACGGTGAGCACCAGGTGGTTGCACTTGTACCGATGGGGCTTTGCCAGACTCAGCCATGTGGGAGTCATGTGGGTCCTGCCTCCTGAGGAGGAACTAAAGGGGTCTGGTGTGATGTGGCTCAGGCAGTGACTGAAGGCCAGGATCGCCAACTGACAAAACTGGCTTTAAGGGCATGGAATATAGCTGGTCAGGAAGGAAGGAACCTGAGCTTGTGCAAAACGTTGACAGATACCAGCTAGATATTGTTGAAGTCAATACACAGCACAGGTTCAGACAGATCTCCTAGAAAGGAGTTGGACTAGTGTGTATGCACCAAACACCAAATCATAGTTCCTGAGTCTTACCTTGGAGCTGTTACCCTGGAGATTCCTCTGTTCTACTGGCATATTTGTGGGAAATTACATGGAAACTTGAAAGTTAGTGTTTGGATAGAATGGCCTATCTGTTCTAAACCTGAGCAAAGATTTGTTTTTAGACTTCTCTGCTGATCAGAGTTTGTTAATAAAAAAATCATCATTTATGAGCATAGGAGTGTTCATAGGTGCACATGACCTCAGGACACCCCAGGCTGTAGGTTGAGAATCAATTTTCTAGTAATACCAGATTCATGTCTTGAAACTATAGTGAAGAGAGGACATGAGCTATCAACTGATATCACCTGGTGGTGAGTTGGATCAGATGGTGCGGGAAGATACCAGACAGACCTGGCACACCCAAACGAGTAGTAAGAATGGACTGGAAGTGTTTGGCAGAGGCTGCTGTATGATGGATTTTCAACTCATACCTCTGGCAGAACTTTTATTGCATCCTAAAGGACCATATTCCCATACTCCATTGCTGAACAGATTTGCAGCCATGAGGTTGTTCATGTCTACTGTGGCAAAAACCTCCAAACCAGATGGTGGACACTAGTGGTAAAAGGAGCTGTCAAGTTAAAGAAGGCATCCTATCAAGCATGGGTAACTTGTGGGACCTTGGTTCCACCAACAGATACCTGCATGCCAAGTGGGGTTGTGGGACCATTACGACACTCCATTCAGTCCCTGTATAACCAAAGCAAGACCTTGGTTTGTTTTGCTGGCAACAAGTCAAACTGGTGCTGGACTCTACCATGGCTGACCTGTGTCAGTGATTCTGTTCATAAATCTCATTGACAGAATTTCTGGGTCTAGAAAAGGATCAGAGGGTGTCCATTTTAGTGGGCTCATGACTGCATCAATGACGTGTTCCTGTTGGTCAAATTGAGCAGTAATCTGCACTGGAGATTCTTGATCCATGAGAGAAGTGGCAGATATTAGAATTAGCACCTTTAAAATCTGAGGACACAGTTCTTACTTGGAAAAGGATGGATTCCCCAGTTTGGGGATGAGTTTGCTGCCTTAAGCACGGACATTCAAGTATCTCAGGGCCTTATTCATGAGCGGCAGATCAACCGGTGGATAGGTGCAGCATCTGCAGTGATGCAGCTACTGCAGCAGTCAGTCATGTTCAAGAGAGAGCTGAGCCAAGACCTTCATTAAAGAGTTTAGACATTTAGAAGGGGCTCAGAGTAGAGCCACTGCTCCTACTAACTGAAAGCAAAACCAATTAAGGTGATCCAGACATCTGACTAGGAGAGGTGTTCCAGAGATGTACAACCAAGAGGAGACCCTGGGGCAGACCTAGGACATGCTGGAGGGATCTCTTGAGAACACTGTTTGGGTAAAGAACACCACAGTATTCTCCCAGAAGTGTGGGAGAAGGTGGCCAGGGAGAGGGAGACCTGAGTGCCTCTGTGAAAACCACTGCCTATGACCATGATAAGCACCACATGGATGGATGGATGGATGGATGGATAGAAAATATATTTTATATTTATCGATTCAGATTACCTGAGGTGTTGGCTGGATTACATTGGTCTCCCGCTGATTCGTTTTTTCCACCGGCTCTTTGCTTTTTTCTTTTTCATATTGCTTCTCCCCTTCATTGTTCTCTCCCTCTAAATCATCTTCCTCATCCTCTTCATCTTCTGTTTGCTCTTCCTCTCCAGTTGTTTCATCATCGCTGAACTCTATGGTCTTGGTGTAGATATGCAAAAAACAAAAAGATGGTAAGGGCATTATAGTATAAAGCACTGCAATAAATGAATATGTTGTTGAAAAGGAGTAGCAGGGGACAAAGCTAGGAGCCAAGGGACATCTGGAAATATGATAGCACCTAGTGGGGAATTACATACATAACACACCATGTTATGAGAGAAAGCTCACCTTTTCTCTCTCTCTCACACACAGAGCACACAGAAAAAACATAAGGTGAAGGAGAGACTGGGGATCTATGTATGCTATGATCAGCCAAGAGTAGAAAATTCTCACCTCAAATTGCAATCCACTCACGTCGTGTCCTCATTATTGCTCTGCGTTTCTGAACATTTAGAAGTTTTATACAGTGCCCGGCCAAAAAACTCACGTTCTAATATTTTCTTGGACCTCCTTTACAATTGATTACATCATGTAATCATCATGACATTGTTTCAAAAACCTTATTTAACATCATAACATTTATCTTCATCCAGTGTTAGGTTCATTTTTCACCAACATCTTGAATTGATGACGGGAAAATCGAACCACTCCAAAAAGGCTTTGCTCAAAGACGTTCAATATGGTTAAGAATCAGGACTCTGTGGTGCCAGTTTATGTGTAAAAATGATTCCTCATGCTCCCTGAACCATTCTTTAACTATGTGAGCCCCAGTTTTATATCCGTGCCATCAGGGATGAAAAAGTCTGTGGATGTGATAACCTGCTTATTCACTACATTCATGTTGTCAGCTGAATTCATTTTATTGCCACATACTGTTGCTGAGCCTTAACCTGACCAACTGAGTCAACAATGCCTGGGAGATTATGTGCTGTAAAATTTTAGCTTCTCTTTGGCTGAGCAGTGTATAATTGCCTTAAACAGTCAAATCACCCACAGTCTCTTTACATTTATTTATTCTTTTATATTACTAATGCAGGCAAGTCCGTTGTTTAAAATATTTCATAGTGTTGACATGATACACGTCCCTCCAGTAAACATACAGAAGACTGTCAGAAAATAAAGCAAATGATAGGTATTCAAGAATGTAAAAAAAATATAATCCGAGCCCTCCCTTAAAGGTACAGTAAACGGATGTAAATTATTTAAAATGATTAGCACAGGCAAATAAATAAATTACTAGGCAACCCTATCCAATCAGGAAATGCATAAGAAGGGATTCAGTAGAGATAATAAGCAGAAAAATGTGTTAAATAGCAGCAGATGAAAGACACTGTAGTAAATGGCAGCTGGAATTGGTGTATAGAATTAACTGTAAGGCATTATACACATTCCCATAATGAGCAAGGTTATTTTTCATAAAATAATACAAACAATCATCTGTGTAAATACACATAAAGGTGTCTCAATAAGCCGGCTGAGAAAAATAATACACATGTAGAGATTACATAATTCATGATACAGTGGGAGCAGAACAAAGACTGACGTGAAGGATTTATTTTAGGTTGAGGTACTGAGGTAGAACATCATCCCAGAACTGTTGAGGCTCTTGAGAAATCGACCTGCGTTTTCTAGCTGAAATCTTTGAAGGTTCATGCTTTGATTTAGACTGTTTGTCATTTCCTTTTCGTTTCTGCTTAGGCTCTTCTTCTTCTTCTTCTGCAGCTTCCTCTTCTACATTTTCCTCCTCGCTTTTATCCATCTGGTTTTCTTCTTCTTCACCTTCATCCTCTTCTGCTTGCTCATGTCCTCCTTCATCTTCACTATCTTCTCCTTCCTCCCCTGCTTCACTCTCTGTACTTTCATTCTCCTGCTCGGATTCTTCTTCATTTTGCTCTGCTTCATTATCCTCACCTTCTTCACACTCTTCATTTTCCTCTGCCTCACCATACTCTTCTTCATCTTCTGTTTCTCTTTCCATTCTTTCATCCTCTTCCTCACTTTCTTCCTCTCCTGCTTCACTCTCCTCCTCCTCTTCCTCACACTCTTCATTTTCTGAGTCACTCGACTCCTCCTCTTCTGCACTCCCTTCTTCCTCACTGTCCTCCCCTTCCTCCTCACTCTCTTCCTTTCCTTCTTCACTCTCCTCCTCCTCCTCTTCTTCTTCTTCACCCTCCTTCTTTCCTGTCTCACTCTCCTCTTCTTCTTCATCATCTTCCTCTTCTGCTTCACTCTCATCCTTTCCTGCTTCACTCACCTCCCCTTCATCCTCACTCTCCACTTCTTTCTCACCATCTTTATCCTCTTCTTCACTTTCATGCTCTTCTGTTGTAGTGTACTCTTCTTCGTTCTCACTCCCACCCTCTGCCTCACTTTCATTTCTACTTTCCTCTTCATCCTCGGTCTCATTGTTCTCTTTCCTGCTAGACCCCATCTCCTCTTCAGAACTATTATTTTCTTCTTCTGCTTCTTCCTCTTCACTTTCATCCTCCTCACTGTGATCTACCTTATTCTTACTAACACTTTCAGATACAGAACTCGTCCTCTCTTTCTCACCTTCATTCTCTTCAGGCTCACTGTTCTGGCTCTCTGTCTCTCCATTCAGTTCTTTACTGCTTTCTTCCTCTTCTTGAATCAGATTTTGAGTCTCACTTAGTTCTTCATCCTCTCTGTCCTCCATAACATGACTGCTCCCTTCTTCCTCAGACTCTATCTCTCTTTCCTTTACTTGTTCTGACTCAGCCTTACTTTTCTCATCTCCTTCACACTCCCTTTCATCGCTCGACACACTCCAAATGCCATCTTGCTTTTCTTCCTCATCATTTGCTTCCTGGCCAACATTTTTACTTCCTTCTTTGCCATATTCCACACTGCTGGTCTTCCTCATTCCTTTCTCCAATCTCTCACTGTCTGTCATCCCTCTACTATCCTCCTCCGATAATTCACCAATCTCATCCCTTCCATGGTCTTCTTCTTTCTTTGTAGTTTTCTCCTCAGGCTGATACTTGCTCTTCTCAGCTTCCTCATCTAAAGCTGCAGATACAGGCTTTACATTAATGGTAACTGCTGTCCTTTTGCTTCCTGTCCTCTCTGGATCCTTACTGATAGAGGCAGCATCTAAAAGAGTCTGTTCATCCAGTGTGTTCGGACTCTGCCCAATAGTTTGTGAGGAGCTGATGGATGTTGATTGGCACAGGAACTGGCTGGAGGCTACCTCTTTCAGAAGACTCATGGGACTCTCAATTGGCAGGTCCTCTGTTAGTGATGTCACTCCCATGAGAGAGCCAGGCAATGTGTTTTCAGATTGTGATGTTATGCTGTCTATTGAACTGGCACCTGCTTTAAAGCCTAGCTCCTTAGTTTTCTTTTTTGGGCCCATGTGGCTCTCAGGTTTGGTAGACTGGGTCCTCTTGGTTGGTACCTGTGCTAAGTTATACTGTTCACTAGTAGTGCTTCCATCCCATGTCGTTACATCATGCTCAATGGTATTGTCCAGTACTTTGCTTTGCACAACTATTGGCTTGCTCTTCACTTTCACTTCCTTCTTTTCCATTTGTGCGATTGGAGAAAAAAACCCTCCATGTAGCTTTTGCCTCCTTTTCTCAATGGCTTGCTGTTGTCGTTTGTCCACAGACCTTGTTTTGGATTCTTCTTCATCTAAATCCTCTTGTCTGAAAAGCCTTTTAGCCTTTTCTTTTTTCTCAGTCTCTGTCTTAGACCCTTTGACTTTACTTAAACGTGCTTTTACCTCAGACTTGCCTAAGACCTCTTGACCAGGCTGGGCTTTAGCTTTAGACTTAATCTCATTTAGTTGGTTTTGCAAGTCATGCTTAGACTTATATTTTGGCTGGTTCTCTGTTTTAGATCTATGTTTCCTCACTGAATGCTTTATATGCCTCATTTCTTTCACAGCATTTCCTTTATCGGTGTTCAAGCTTTGGGATCTTTGGAACGGCATGTTGGAAAGTTGAGGTTCCCCAAACTGTGATTTATCACTGTGACTTCGTAGTAACTCAGTAGGCAAGGTGCTACTTAAACTAAGCCTTGCCCACTCACTGTCTGGTGCAGGGTCTTGTATAAGCTGCTTCACCAACTTACTGCGCTTTTCCCCAGGTTTAACCTTCTTCTATCCAAGCCCCCGGGAGCAGAAAGAAAAATGAAAAAGTGAGAATTGTGTGACCATTTAGTGCAAGAAAAATGAGTGCAGAATAAACATAAAGATGAAAAACAAAAACAATATAAAAGCAACATACACTGCCTGGCCAATCATTCAGGCACCCAAATATTTTGTTGGACTGTCTTTAGCCTTCAAAGTAAAATTGGGGCACAAATAATGAAAGAGTGGTTCATGGAGCATGAGGAATCATTTTCACTCATGACCTGGCACCATAGAGTCCTGACCTTAACCCTAGTTAAATTCTTTGGGATGTCCTGGAGAAGACTTTTTGGAGTGGTTAAATTTTCCCGTCAGCAATTCAAGATGTTGGTGAAAAATGAACTGAATCTGGATGAAAATAAATGTTGTGATGTTGCTTAGGTTTGTCAAAACAATGTGTGATTTTCCCCTGTAATCACGGTAAAGCCAGTCCAACAAATTATTACAGTGAGTAGCTTTTTTTTTGACCTAGCAGTGGAAATGATCACAGAGAAAGACACATTACTAAGAGCTGGTACTGTTCTTCAGACAGTAAGAATCTGATCTCTGAACAAATTTTGTATACTACAAAAGACAAACTAAGAAATATATATAGTTTTAAATAGTGATCTTACGATTTATTGAAGGACAAAAAGAAACTGCCCCTGTTGTTTTCATTATCAGGTGGTTTTTACTAACATTTTCAAGGTTGCAATCTGCTAAAATCTGTTCAATAGATTGCATTAGTCAGTTTTAAAAGCCGCCATTTGTAGTCTGTTTTACTCACGCAAGTCCACGAAATAATGAGAATAGGATGCGTCAGTTCATATAAGGGAAGATAATGGTAAAAATAACAGTATACAGATATTAAACTAACAAGTTAGATATAAACTAGTGAACTTAGCACATCACTTGAAACTAAGCACATCTGCACATAATACTACGGTACATTTACCTATATCAGACAAACTACGGGTTCCACTACTACAACTGCTTTACGAAGAAGACTGTAATAATAAAAGAGTGTTTTGATTTCCAAAGATGTATATGATAGATTTTAAGCTTTAAGTTTGGGTTTAATTTCCTTAAATACTTGGTTGTGCATACAAAGGCATAAGCTAGTTTAAATGCTGTGTCACTTCTAGCTCAATGTAGGGGTCGAGTGTTCAGTAATGCATTGTTCACATGTTGTGTGCTACAAACAGACTTGCCCTTCTTGTGGAGAATATGATGAAAAATAATTCATCTGATTATATCACTTGTAACCATCTCTGTAGAGCAGCACCCGTGTTTTTACTGTACTAAACTCTCAGTAAACATGTGCCTTTGTGGTAAGTGGTTTTTACACTGTAACATTAATATACTGCTTTAATAATGAAGTGCTGCATTAATGAAACCCATGCTTCATTATCTGCAGCATTATTACATTAATTAATAAATTCATGCTTCATTGAATTATACAGAATATTTGTCTGGAAGCATTTTTATTCCCTAATTATAAATTATATCCTTATACATAACTTTAAACACTTTAAAGTTTATGCGGCACGGTGGCGCAGTGGTTAGCACATCCGCCTCACAGCAAGAAGGTCCTGGGTTCGATTCCCAGCTCGGGCGTT
>JAQMYF010000014.1:15265057-15282420 GCA_030014195.1 Neosilurus mollespiculum | reverse complement strand
ATATCACATGATTGTATAGTTGCACAGGATTGCACTCAAAATTGTTCTGAAAGTAAAGTAAAATCTTTTGGGCTTTTTACACCCGAGGCTACTGCCTCATCAATTCGGTGCTTATCCCCGGTTCCCATAGCGGGAAGCAACTACAGGTTTAACTCCTCCTGGATGGAACGCTAATCCAGCGCAGGTTACCTTCTCAGTATTTTTACTGGTACCCATTTATACTGCTGGGTGGACAGAGGCACACTTGTGGTTAAGACCTTGCCTAGGGGTCTTAGCATGGTGGGGGTCCAACGGGGATTCGAACCCATGATCTCTCAATCGTAAGCCCGGCACCCTAACTGCTACGCCACCGGCCCTACATCATTCCCATGTAGTATATACACTAATTAGGACTAGGACGTTATATAGGGATGTGTAGGGGTTGTTGAAAAATGTTTAAATTCCTTTTTAAATGACTTTTACTATGTAAAGCTGCTTAGCGACAATGTGAATTGTAAAAAGCTCTATACAAATAAAACTGAACTGAATTGAATTATATAGTAAGTTCTATTTTGGAAATAAACTACAGTGTGTTTATGTTACATGTTCTATGTGGTTGAGTGTTCAGAGTGTTAGTAATTGTGTACCTAAACAATAAAACTATTTCAACTTTTTCCCTTGGACTGAAAGTAGTAGTAGGTTATGGACCTTTGCACTTAATTTGGATGTGAAACTGAGATGTCTCAGGTTTGACTAAAGGGTAAGACACTATTTACACAGCTAATTAGCTTGTGTGGTGTGTATCACTACATGAACCAGAAGAACCAGAGCTAAATCTCTTACGTGTTACAGCAGCTGATGTGTTGGACCCAGCGGAGAGCATTTGTATTTGTCTGTGTTTGGTGAAGAACTCCACCGGCTGGAACGAAGTTCTTTCTTCAAAGTCTCCAAGACCAAGCTGACCTTCATTATTCCCCCCTGCGGCATACAGGTTACCGCATGCTGCAGACACAAAGTTGATTACTGTCACACCCTCCTTTTGAAATAATACCAGATTTTTTTTTTTTGTTTTCATGACTGAATGAAGGCTATATTTACACTCTGGACCTTGATATTGTGACCCAAACCAGATTTTTTTGTCTTGCCTGTTTATGTATATATAGAACCTGAACCATATACACTAATGGTCCACTTTAATAGGAACACCTGCCAACCTGCTCATTTATGCAATCAGATGATCATGTGTGTCAATTAAAATGGATCAATATCGGTCATTTAAATGAATTTAAAAAAAAATCTGAGCTATTTACATGAATGTATTAATGTTCAGTTCAAGAAAAAAGCAAACAGAACAGGTTAGTAAAGCATATGCGAATAACTTTTGAACACACAGCACAACATAACTTACATCCTGCTCTTTCACTGATGCACTAAGTGTGATAAAGTTAAAATACTTACATGTGTAAACAAGTGTATGAGTTCTTCCACAAGCGACAAGCTTGACCTTCTCAGATTTCAAGGCTTGAATAAAGGATACAGTTTCATGTTAGTTTCAAATGGCACATTAAAACCAATCTGGAAGAAAAAAATAAATAAAAAATACAAAACAGAGTGACTGCACATGTGATTACACTGTGAACTAGATTAACCATATTGACCCCTGGATAGACCCATCTAGATCACATCAAGAACAGCGTTGTTCTCAGATTTAAAATGAAAACGAAATGACTTCAGATTGGTATTAGGGCGGCACAGTGGCGTAGGTTGGAGGCTGGGTTCGATTCCCGGGATCGGGGGTTTCTGTGTGGAGTTGCATGTATTCCCTTTGCTTGGGTGGGTTTCCTGCAGGTACTCCAGTTTCCTCCCACAGTCAAAAAAGCAGGCAAGTTATGCTAATTGGCTGTTCCAACTTGCTCCTAGGTGTGAGTGAGAATAGCTGTGTGTGTGTTGGCCCTGCAATGGTCTGGCGAGCTGTTCAAGGTATACACTGCCTTTACCCATGGTTGGCTGAGAGAGGCTTCAGCCTCCCTCTGACCTTAACAGGAGTAAGCAGTTTGATACATGAGTGAGTGAGAGTGAGAGTGGGAGTGGGATTAGAAGGGTAGGGTGCCATTTCTTCCGTATGTCAAAACACTCTTATTTACTTCATTTGAAATGTATGTCCACAAAGCACCATAACAGCTCTGAATGTAGATTCATGTTGAACTCTAATGAGTAAGTCAGAGACTACAGTGACGATTGGAATAACTTCTTGAGATGGTACGAGGAAGAAACCTTGAAAGGAAGCCATCCTCTCCTGGTTGACCCTGAATCATTACAGGATTAAAAGTGAAGGATGTTTAATGTAAATGGAGTTTAAATCAAAATCCTTATATAAGCACAGGCCAGTCCTATAGATTATAGCAGCAGCTGTTTTGGTACAGATTTACAGTGAGTCTTTGCCATAACATTTTGTGTATCTATGTAGGAGCATCCACAACAGCAACAAGTGTATCACATTTTTACCAAACAACAGAACCAATTTTTTGCTGTAGGTTCTCAAGCTTGAGTTCATTGGCTGGAAATGTTATATCAGTTTAACATGCATGTTGTGTGTAGACGCTAATGGATTAAACAGACACAGACTGGGCTATCTCCCTATGCTAAAGAAAAAAACATAATTTACCTTTAACACAAGTAGGTTTATTCACACTAATCTTTTCACCCAGGCCGAGCTGTCCCCAGTTATTACTGCCAAACATGAACAGTTTTCCATTTCCTACATTAGGACAGAAAAAACCCACACATTCTTAGGATAAAGATCGTTTAAGAAGAAAATTTTATAAAACACAATCATTTACTGTATAATAATTCACAACAACGTTAAACAACAGAACAGGTGACTCTCAGCATGTTAATCATACCTGTAATTAGTGCAGTGTGTTCATCTCCACATGCAAGCTTTAAAGGGACGTCATTTTTTAACCAGAACTTGCTGGGAACATTGTCTGCAAATTTACTCTTGCCAAAAGTGAACACAGCTCCTGTTTCTACCATGAAACAATAAGATAATTCTTTAATGTAATTTCTTTAGCCATAGGCGTAAGTGAAGTTTACTCTTTTAATCTAAACAGATTAATCAATGCACTGAGACGAAATGTGAAAAGGTGATTAAAAGTATAAATATAGAGTATATATTTACATTGGCATCATTTTTTTTTGCTGTATTCTACACAATTTTAATTACTTTTCCTATATTTTTACCCTGAAATGTTCCTTTGGGGTCAATAGTACAGCACCCAGGTCACAATATGATGAAAATGTCTTTATAGATGAAACCAAATAGAAGATCTATATAAATAATATTACAATATTTCATTGTAATTTGCCAACTCAGGAATAAAACATATTTGGGTATCTTGTGTTAACTCAGAATCATCAAATCTAAATAAAAATAGACCGCTTAAAGATTTACAACACAGTCCCTGCTCTGAGTGAAACGTCAATTTCGCAGACTTTCCCTAAAAATGTAAAAATAAAAAACTAATAAAATAAGGCAAAATTTACTTTAAAGGCTGAATTTCTGTGACCGACAATGAACCAAAAAACAGGCTGCCTTTTTGCTGAGTAAACAAATACCAGCCACAATATTTTTTAACACACTGAGTTGCAAGTTTTAACTGAAGAGAGAGAGAGAGAGAGAGAGAGAGAGAGAGAGAGAGAGAGAGAGTACCAAATTCTCACACATACGTCAAAAATATTTCAAAAAATTCCACTTAACCCACCCCAAGTTCTCCCTCCTACCCAACACAGACAAACTACCCTCCTATTGGGGCAAAGAATAGAGAGCTGCGTACTAGCAGGGCAGTACGTATCCACCTGCCACAGACAGAGGGACAGTGAGTGACACACTCGCACACTCACGCCAACACCCACGCACACCCCCCCCCCCCACACACACACACCAACACCCACACACCACCCTGTTTGTTCCCAGTAATAGTACTGACAAACTAGTATCAGTATCTTATCAGTAATAGTATCAGTTATAGTATCTTCCTTAGAACTCTACTGTACTGTACTCTACTGTTTATATTTTATTTTATCTTATTTATTATATATAATTTTTCTATCTATTTTTGTCTATTTATTATTATTATTGAAAAGTATTTTATTTTAGTGCCTAGAAGATCGATACTGTTGTTATTAATGCTTAATTCCTTTTTTTTATTTTATTTTATTCATTTAATTTAATTTATTTATTATTTTTTGATTTATTCTTTATTTTATTAAAATTTTATTTTTTTCTCTCTTTTTGTTTTTTCTCTCCCTCTCCCCCTAATGTTCGAACCAATTAGTTCACTTATTGTTTAATGTCATTTAACAGTGTTTAAAATATGTTCACACATGTTTCTTGAAACGCTTTGGCAATACTGTACATGTATACTGTCATGCTAATAAAGCTTATTAAACTGGAAAAAAAAAACCTGAGAGAGATAGGCGTGGCTTGGTTGTCCATAGCAACACACAGAAGCTACTTTTCATCTACTTGAAATCAATAACAGCTCTTTAGACAGGTGCCGGAAGAAAATGCGTATTACGTGCGTAGTTCGTGTATTATGTGTTTTATTTCCTATCCTTCCATTGGATTAGTTTTATTTTCCTTGTTTTTTAACGTTACACTGCAGATGGAGAGACTAATATCTTTGGGACACGGTGACCTGTCAATTCTACAACTGTATTACAATATTATATCTAACACCAAGAAGAATTCTTAATGTAGGGAAATTAAATAACCATACCGGGTATCTCATCCTCTGTATCTCCAGCCATCTCTACGGTAATCAGCTTATTGCACGGGAGCCCATATTAAATTTCAATTCCGGTGCACGACTACGTCACTTCCTGTTTACTTCCGACAACATGAAATACGAATCGAATATTATTATTGTTATTAATTATTATTGTTATTATTATTAATTGTTCTCAATATTATTCTTTTTATTATTATTTTATTTTTCATCCTATTAACATTTTTATAGCTTTTAAACATGCACTTCCGGTGCCGTGATGGTAAACGCTGTAGTGTTCCGTCCTCGGCTCAGTGAGGATCTTTCATGATGAAACTAAATTCCGGATAATAGCACCATGGCAGTGTTTTTCGAGTTGTGCTACATTGTTTACTTGTTCTGTCGAGATGAGAAGCATCTGAACATTTCGGAGCGGTCCTCGGCTGCTTTATAACCTTCCTGATTGTTTACAGTCCGTCTGCTATAGCAAGAATGGAAGGAGTGTTGTACAAGTGGACTAATTACATGACAGGTAACTTAATTAAATGACTGCACCCAATATCAGTGCGAGGCTGGAGTGAACAGATATTTATGAAGAGCTTAACACATGCACAAGAGCATCAGTCAATCTGTCTGTCAGGAGTTTTATAGGTCTCTCAAGTCCACTACTGTAGATTTGTGCTACCTATCGATATGCTTTGTATCGGTTGGGTTTAAAGTTACAAGTTTAGGTTTATCTTTAAGCGTTTAGGTTTAGGTTGAAGTTATTTACTATCGACGAGCTAAGGTAGCATTTTACGACACAGTAGCACAACTTGTTAGAACATGTCCAAAATAAAACCCAAGGTTAATAGTTTTTGTTTTGTTTTTTCATTTGCTATTAAGTTTTTGTTTTTTTCAGAGCACGTAATGACATGAACCTCAAATGACTAAAGACGTGTAGGGCTGAAACAGTCGTAAAGTAAACAAACGTTTATTAAGTGTCTGTATAAAAAAAAAACCAACAACAACAATAAATCCACCTGACCCCAGAGTTGGAGCTCGGTGAAGTATTACCTTATATAACCATTATATCAACTCGTCTGAAACATTTTAGGGGTCCACTATATTACAGTATTTTCGGTATGTTCGTCAGCGAAATGTCCAGTGCAGTTATGTTCAATGACTCGCTTTAGCCTGCAGGAAAATGTCGCTGTGTTTGGTTCACTTCCTGAGTCGATTCTGACGTAATTCAGAGTCGAGTCATTTCGGACTGCACTCGAACTTCACCAGAGTGAATAAAGGTACAATGTGTTAAATTTAGCGCTATCAAGTGGCATCTACTGGTGATGTTCCATACTGCAACCAACTGAAATTTAATTCCTCACTCGTCCTTTTCGAAGCCTGTATGACGGCCATGCAGATATAAACAGCTTATTCTAAGGTTATGCTTATATATATATATATATATATATGATCTCTATGATTAATAAAAATGTATTTATAGATTATGTATTTTTTTTTTATTTCTGCTTCCAAAATGTTACACACTTTACCTTAAAACTCATAGAAACATAGATTCAAGATTCAAGAAGCTTTATTGTCATTTCAACCACATATAGCTGATGCAGTACATAGTGAAACGAAACAACCTTCCTCCAGAACCTGGTGCTACATAAACATACAACAAGAATCGAATCAAAATTTGTACAACAAAAACATCACGGAGCTACGACCAGTTTTTTTGTCTTAGCCACATAAAGTGCAAAGTGTGCATCTATGTGCAAACAGTGCAAGAAGAATACAGCCCAGGGATCTGACCCTGTATTACACAATTTAATTACATTTTTTAACACCTTTATTGCAGGATGGCAGCCACGCTGGTTTGTGTTGAACAATGGAATCATTTCATATTATGACTCCCAAGATAATGTGTGCAAAGGCAGCAAGGGCAGCATCAAGATGTCAGTGTGTGAAATTAAAG
Organism: Neosilurus mollespiculum; assembly: GCA_030014195.1. Classification (NCBI taxonomy): domain Eukaryota; kingdom Metazoa; phylum Chordata; class Actinopteri; order Siluriformes; family Plotosidae; genus Neosilurus; species Neosilurus mollespiculum. The sequence continues at coordinate 15,275,709 of JAQMYF010000014.1, read as the reverse complement.
GTAAAACAATTTTGGATTAGGAATATTTATCTTCATTTTCTTGCTAAATAAACAAACCTTTTTATGTTCTTTAAAGTACAGTATAAACGGTTAAACTGGTTTACTTTAATTGTTTGTTTATTTTGCTTTTATTCCTGTAAATCTAGTTCACCCTACTGATAATACCAGATTGGAGCTGATCATACCAGGAGAGCAGCATTTCTACGTCAAGGCTGTAAATGCAGCAGAGAGACAGAAATGGCTGGTGGCTCTCGGAAGCTCAAAGGCTGGGCTTGCTGATACGAGAACCAAAAAAGAAAGAGGTCTGTAATTCTTAGCTACATAAGCCACATTTTAAAACTGTTTTCCAGCACTGTATTTTTTATTTTATTTATTTATTTTTTTTGCCACACCTCACCTCACCCTGTGCTCCATGACATGCACGAAGTCTGTGGCATTTTTCCCACATGTATAATTTTTGTTATGGTAGAGCACAAAAAAAAAACAAAAAAAAACCTTGCTCTATCATAGCAGTCCTTTTAAGGTCATTTAAAGATGTTATCAAGATGCCGTCACAACATGATACAGCAGTGTTGCAACAGTGCTAAGACATGTCAGCATCATGACTTCGTAACAAATCACTGTGATGAATTGACGACATCAAGATTTGTCACGGTTTTATCAAGATTGTGGTCCCCAAGGGTCAGAATGTTCTAGTGAATGTTTCTTCGATTTTGGATGTTATAGTCACAATTTGGCTGTTTTTCCCTGATTCTCTATCAGTCTGTACGGTGTTTTATACTATAATATAATACGTTATAATATATTTAACAGTTATAGACCGAAAGCGAGAGGGATGTTGAATGTTTCTAGAGACAGAACGACGAGGGGAATATAAATTTTTGAGACGTTCCCTGAGCCTGAGCTGCATGAAAAATGCATACAAACAAAAAAAAACACATTGATATGAGATTGTTTTTGTTTGTTATTGTTGCTTGTTTTGTTTTGTTTTTTAACCATGATCGAAGCATGTTCCAAAGTACTGTGACAGGCGCATCTCTTTAAACCCTTTAGAGTTTTAGAAACTACCATACAGAAACATCATGAAACAAAATAAAAAGCAATGTGAACATAAAATACTACAGTTTATTTTAATTATTAATTTTATTTTTATTATGACTGACACAAGCAAGCTTCAACCGCAGCATTTACAAAGCCAAGGAGCTGCATAACAGCATCTCTTAACCCTTTTGAGAATTTTAGTAGTTTGTGGAAAGATAACGGAAAGCAAACTTAAAATATATTTTTATAGTTTATCTTAAGCAATATATTTTAATTCTGACAGAGAATGATCGGGTGAGCTGTGTACATACATGTCTGTGTATGTACTTTGATGTGTCTCTCACCCCAAATTGCTGTCACGTGATACAACTGCATTCTTGGTGTCTTGTAGGCATGGCAGCAGTTCTTTGTGCATTCTTACAAGCATCATATTAGCACCATAGCGAAGTAGTGGCTTTCCCTAGGTCTTTGAGCACTTCAGAAAATTCATAGCACACTGCGGTAGTATCAAGCATCACTATGATTGAGCAGGATGCACTAAGAACAGGTTTGTGATGTCGTTAAGAAGTGGGAAATTTCATTAATTGTGCTCTACTGTAACAAAAATTTTTCCTTTTGTGTTTCAGAATTAACAGAGACTACGGAGTCTTTGAAAACCAAGATGTCAGAACTGCGGCTGTACTGTGACTTACTAATGCAGCAGGTTCACACCATTCAGGAGTCAGTGGAGCAGGAGGGTGACCATGCTGAGGTCCGTCACCCCACAGCGTCCTGTTACATTTCAGTTAAAGCAAGAGCAGAATACTAATATAGCTTCCCATTTCATGTGTATATACTGTAATTAGGTTGCCAGCATTTCTGTTCATTATACTGCTGTTACTTTGAAACCATTTATTGCTTGTAAAGTGTTGTTCTTCGAATGTTTTTCCAGACAAGGAATGAGGCGTCGTCTTTGTTGAGTGCCACATGTAATACCTTCATTCACACACTGGAGGACTGTATGAAGATTGCTAATCTGAAGTTCCAAACAGACATGCTACATTCGAGTCCTTCAGACCCGCTAATGTCACCCGTGTCTCCATCTCCTATCCAAATGGCCAGAGTGAGGATCACGTTTTTACCTGATACCTTCTTAGTAACGCCAGATATCTGCTTAGACACATCTCTGTATTCTCCAAGTGTTCAAATGTGTTTGTCTTCTAATTACACGGAAACATGTTTTATACAATTATACCGTAATTCAAGTAGTAATGTAATGTAATTAAAGTCATGGTTTTCCCTCTTCTTCTTCTTTGACTAGATGAAACGCTCCATCAGCCATCCAGGCACATACAGTTATGACAGGTAATGACTATCTGGCATGTACACCATTCAGTACAGTACACCTCTCTCAGTGTGGTCATGTCTTTGCAAACTCTTGTACTTTTTTTCTAGATCCAGTATGCTGATAGAGCACAGGCCATCTCAGAGACGCACACGGACATGCTCAGACACGGAAACTCTCAGTGACGGTGGTGCAGAGGAGATGGAGCGTGAGTCACTGTGCATGACCACACAACCACCGAGACTATCTGCATCGCTCTGAAAATACATACCCGTGTGCTACTACTAATACATATTCACGTGTTACTACTTTGGTGGCGTAGTGGTTAGCACGTCCACTTCACAGGAAGAAGGTCCTGGGTTTGAGTCCTGGTCTTGGTGAGGGTGTTTCTGTGTGGAGTTTGCATGTTCTTCCCATGCTTGCGTGGGTTTCCTCTGGGTACTCTGTTTTCCTCCCACAGTCTAAAGACTTGCACATTCGGTGAACTAGCTGTTTCAAATTGCCTCTAGGTGTGATTGTGAATGGTTGTGTGTGTTGGCCCTGTGATGGATTGGCGAGCAGTTCAGGATGTACCCCTCCTTTGGCAAGAGTTGGCTGAGAGAGGCTCCAGCCTCCTAGGGACCTTAGTGGAATTAAGCAGTTTGGCAAATGAATGAATGACTAACATGTTCACAAGCCATTTACTTTTTCTTTAAACCTGGTTACAGGTCATTTAAATGTACAGTGTCTAATGTTTTGGGGTATCTGTTAGCAGAAATTAAGTACACTAGTAAATAAGTAAATAAGTTTTCATTAATGTATAATCATAAAAAAAATTATTGGTTTTTTTTTTTGCATGATTAGCGAAGCCCTCTTGTGAAGGCCGATCATCTTGCGCCGCAATGTTTTTATAGTATCCCAGAACCATGCAGGCTTTGCAATCTTACATACTGTACCATTAACTTTTAATAACCAAAAAACAAACAGTGAAGTTTATAGAACGTTTTTTTTTTTTTTTTTTTTTTTAATTAATTCATATGCATACCTGATATTATTTGGTGGATAAATTATTTAAAGAAAAAAAACTTTTATATGGTATTAACTTCAATGGCCTGGTGACCCATTTACATTTTTTCCCCCAATTTCCTCATAAATGTGACCTACAATATCAAGTCCTAATCATCCTACGTTCTAAGTCAATGACCTGGTGAGCTGTTCCAGGTGTACCCCGCCCTTGCCCAGAGTTAACAGAGATGGGGCCAGCCCCCCTGCGACCTTTATTTGGAATAAGAGGTTCAGAAAATAAAAGAATGAATGGTATTATCAAGAGCACTCAAAGAGCACAAACCTCCGCTAAGCCTACCATTCCTCCACACAATGTTAAAAAATCTTTAAAAACAAAATTCCGGAATCCAGAGTTTGATTTGGATCATTTCCAAAATCTGTCTTAGAGTCTTACTTGTCCGACGCCCCACATCTGTTAGAAATTTCATGAAAATTCACTTATGACTTTGTGTAAAACAAACTGAAGGTAAATCATAACCACCATGGCAAAGGTATTACTGGTCAATGAATGCCCTTTACAGCAGTGCATGAAAATTAAAATTTTTAATATTACTGCATCACTATAATGTAAAACATCAGATTTTTGTACATTCTGAAGTAATTAAAGATAAATTTCTGCCACTCAAATACCTAATATTGGATCATTTACCTTAATAAATTAGTGACCAAGTGTAATATTTTGTCTCATTTGTTTAAATGGGTTCTCTTTATATACCTTTAGGACTTGATATTGTAGGTCATCTTTATGAGGAAATTGGGGGAAAAATGTAAATGGGTTCACAAACTTTCAGGTACTATTACATAGTTATATAATTATTCAAACTCCATGTTCACCTATTGTACTGTATGTGAGCAACTTATTACAGGTGTTAGGTGGTTTGTAAACAAATTGTAAGCACATTATTTATTAATGGTTGAAAAAAAATTAAGTGGTAAATGTATCTTATGTTAATGAGACTTTTATATTCCATTTAATGAAAATGTTCAATTTAACATTCAATGCAGGTGTTTTCTAAACCCCATCTCCCCCCTGTTTTCTGTTTTTCACCCAAAAGGTCCTGTGCTGTTGCCAAAAGCCAGTGTAAACGGTGACACCGCACCAGTAATTCCCGAAGAGGGCGGCACAGGGACGTGTTTAATAATGGAAACAGACACTCCAGAGTCAGACTTGTCACTTTGAGCTCAGATATGTTGGGCTACATGAGCAGTAGAAAACATGCTGATGTGCAGCTACTGTTCGCAGCTCTGTGTTACTGATGTTTAGGAAGTGTTATTTCCCTCGGTGAAGAATTTTGTTGCACTTTAATAAGAAAATGGCAGAAAACAAGGTTTGAATGTTTGTACGTTTTTTTCCAGGTTTTTTAATTTGCTTTGTTTTCCAAATGTTTGGTTTGGTTTGGTTTGGTTGAGATACACAAGCCCGTCAGTGAAGAGTATAGAAATCCTCTTTGGATCTCATGTGTGATGTGTAGCATTTGTGAAGCAAACCTTAAAGAGGAAGGTTTGAGTTACAGTGCCAAGTGAGTGGCGATACTGTGAGTGTAATTTTGTTCCTGTATAATATGTTGAGTCAGAAGTCAACAGTGATGCACTAAAACACCCCAAACCATTCTAGGCTTTTGTTGGCTATGTGGCATGAAGTTTGATAAAGTACCTGCTGCAGATTTTATGATGAATACTATCTATTCCTATAAATATGATGGGAATAAATCTTTAGGGTTACCACAATTAAAGCACACAGCTCTCACTGCACTTTAGCCCCCATTATAATTACTGTTTTTACAAACTGTATCTAACTGAGCAAGAATTGAAAAAAAAAAGAAAAAAAATCATGACATTTAAAATTTTTTTAAAGGATTTCCCCACTACATTCAAGCGTTACTTGTGTTTTGTTGTGCACTTCGCATGCTCCAGTGTTTACGCAGTCATTATGCAAATACACACTTTTTTTTCGTTGCCAGATTTTATCAGTCTTTTTCTCCTATACGCATAATTTTGCCTTAAAATTGATTCTTCGCATGGAGGAATTTGATGTGTTGATATATTTAATGTAGGAAAAATACATTAAAAGTATATAGATTTTTTTCCCTTTCTTTTTTTAAACATATTAGCACATTCTGCCTGAGAATGAAATGGAGAGCGTGAACTGCACATTGTTTACCAGAGTGAGGTAAAATCCCTGTAAGGACATCTCACATTGGCTGGTACCAAAATTCTGGCTTAGATTCTTTCTTTAAAAATTGCTGCCAAAACCAAATGTAATTGATATATAACAGCGCAGAATATATTTTACCTTTTTTTTTTTTTTTGGGGGGGGGGGGGGGGTTACATAACAGAGTGTTTTATTATTATTTTTTTTTAAACCCAATTTGTGATGGTCAGCTGAAGCAGGACTGAACCAGAAAGATGTGCTCTTTCTTCTTTTAAATTTGTTTCATTTTATTTTCTGATTTTTTAAATTTCATTTTATTTTATTTTATTTTATTTTATTTTTTGGTCATTTGTGATATGTAATTACTGCTTCAAGAGAATAAAGTAGTTTTGGAGCATAATGTACTTTGAATTCAACAATTTTCTTTTCTAACATACTCATTCACACTGATCAGCCATAACATTAACACCACTTGGTTGTCACCATATATCGCAAGCCCCATATATAGCAAGCTGCAATTAACAGATGTACTAGCCTTCCCTCCTCACACGCATTAGGTAACCATAACACTCTTGCCAGTTCTGTTTGTCCTTCCTTGGACCATCTTTGCTAGATTCTTACAACTGCATACCAGAAACACTCCACTGCTGTTTTGGAGATAAATAGAAACAGCTGTTTATCCAAAACAATGTTGTCAAAGTCACTTAGATCTTTACACCTAAAACACAGTATTGGTGCTGAAAGGTGTCTCACTTAGGTGAAAAATTTAATTTTCAGAGAGGATACTGTTTTTCTGATATTGTTTTTCATAATGCTTTGTTTCTCCAGTCTGATGAATGATGCAACATTGGATCATCCAAGCATAAACCAACTGTAGAGAATCTCACAGTATTATTGGGATGGAGAGAAACACAATTGGTTTAATAATTTCATGTAGTGTCCGTAACTTTTGCTATTTCAAATTTTTCAAGGATCTTAAGTGTCATACAAATGAAATTTGGCTTATTCAGATTTCACACCATAACACAGAAAAAGTATACTATTTTGAGATGCATAATTTAAGATACTGCAACATGAATCTGACATGGTTACAGACACTACAGCATTTTAACAGAAACACTGTCATTAGTAATTTTGGGATAAAATCCATAATTTTGAATGGATTTCTAAAATCCAGCCAACATTTATTACAGGTTATGTGCCTCTTATGTGAAGATTGTCACCTTCCACATAGGAAAAACTTCATAATATATATTTTATGGCAAACTAATTCTCTGTATTAATAGCATAACATGAAAAACATTAAAATTAGCACCAATACTGTGTTTTGCCCCTTACGCTTGTTCCTTTTTTACCTTTTGCATGAGCTAAGATTTTCACTTTACAGGAAATTGTGTGTGTTTGTTTGTCAACAGTCCACGAGTATGCGCTCAGTCCTAGTAAGTTTTTACCTTTCATGTGAGCTATATATTGTTCATGTTATCATTACTAGTCATTTGAGAGCTTACAGAAGTACAGTAATATTACGATAGTCATTACACTTACATAGACAGGAATTTTCCAATAGGTCTAACGCCGGGATCTGATTAGATAATTAAAAGTTCATCATGTGTCCCAATATCCATAACATTCGAAAGGTCAGTGGTGTGTGCTCACACCGCCAGTCTTTTGCTTCTAGAGCTGTTCACTTTCTGCCTAATACGTTCCATTCCTTGACAAGGAGATAATCAATCTTAAATTCACTTTACCTGTCAATAATCCTAACTTTTTATGTTTGATCAATGCATAAACTGAATAACACAAACTGTACAGCAATTGGGATGGACAGTGGATCATTTCTCAGAAGTGAGTACATTATGGGTCTAGTGTTCCCTTTCCATCTGCGACATCTAATGCAAACTAACAACTAATTCTTTATACTGCTATCTGCACTTTTTATTATTTCCCTATAATTGGGATTTTCTTTTTTTAAATATCATTTTTAGCACATAGAGGGCATGGATGCGTGTCACCAACAGAAAGCCCACAACACACTGTTGACAACTGACAGACTGTTGGCCGAGGTGCACACTTTGTCTGTTCATTATATTTACAGATTTTTTAAACTTTTTTCTAACTTAACTGCACCGACATATATTTACTTCACACTGCCTACTTAGCCTCATAAGCAACATTTGTTTTGCTAGAAACCTGTAGCCACTTAGCTATTGAAATTTGCACAGTAGTCAGTGAACACACTCATACCACCAATAACAGGACGGATTCTGTAAAGCACTGTCCCAAATAAAAAGTAACTATAACTTTAACTCGTCATACACTGCTGACTGATATGTTTAATCAGGCAGCACTGACCCCTGAAGCCACAGCTAACCTGTTGGTGAGTTTCCAGATAACCAGAATCAGAATACTTTATTGATCCCGGAGGAAATTGTGTGCACACGGTTGCTCCATACCAAGTACAGAAAAAGATAAAGATAAAAGTCTCAATAAGAAAAAATAAAAATGTCTATATTAATACAACATGCATACAGAAATCTACACACACAAATGTAAATGCATAACAGTGGATGTTGTTGCTATATGATGGTGTACAGTTTAATGGCCACAGGTAGATTAACAGATTTCCTGTGTCGTTCAGTGGAGCATTTAGGTGGTATTAGTCTCTCACTGAACGTGCTCCTGTGACTGATCAGCAGGTTCAATCAGAATTAAAATCAGAATACTTTATTGATCCTGGAGGAAATTGTGTTTTGAAGCGGGCGGGAGGTATTGTAGAATATTTTCTTTTTTTTTTGGCCAACATTCGCCTTTTCGACACTACTGTCAGAGAGTTCACCATCATCCCCACAACATTACTGGCCTTGCGGATCAGTTTGATCAGTCTGTTTGCATATGCAACCCTCAGCCTGCTGCCCCAGCATGCAACAGCATAGAGGATAGCGCTGGCCACAGCAGGCTCATAAAACATCCTAAGCAGTGTTCGGCAGATGTTAAACAACCTCAGCCATGTCAAAAAATAGAGACAAGTCCCTGTGTAAACTGTTAGGGAAAAAAAAAAAAAAGTATTAAAATAATATCTGTGTTAACAAATATTTTTTAGCTGGAACCATTGTAAGAGCTGCGGTTATAGAATATTCATCAACACCTTCTAACCAATCAGAAGTGAGAATTCAACAGCACTGTGATATAAAATTGAATAAGCATAATCCAAGGCACCAAATACAGAGATAACTTGATACAACAAAGTTAACATTAATTATATGAAACTCATAAAAAAAAAAAATGAAGTTGTTCCTAAAGGTGTTGTAAATCCACATCACACACTCTCGCACTTCACAGCTGGGTGGGTGCTACAGGAAGGCTAATGGCTGTCTAGCCTGGCTGATGTTTACCTTCTGTCATCTGTGTTTGCCACAACTGATGTTCATTAACAAACACACGCGGGCATGTGGACGATTTCTCCTGAGAGTGATTAGTGCTGCATGCTTGGCTGTGTTTTCACACAATGCTGCGTGTAGGGAGAAAACAGGTCGTAATGATGCCTGGCAAAGGACTCATGTCTCTCTCAGATGGAGAGTGAGTGCTCACAGTAGCCAAGCTATGAGTAGTTATAGCTCCATCAAAATGTTATAGCTCCATCAGAATTTTGAAAATGGACAAGCAAAATATGTTGTGTTAATTTTAATTTTAAATTGTACAATCAATCTTATATTTAAGGGTAATTAAACACAAACCTAATAGAAGCTTATGTGATTATGACATGTACTGAGAAAAGTAGCATGTGATACATGTGTATGCGACAGTAAATATGCAAGTAATTCACATATGAATAAATGGCTGGTTATACCATTCATTCATGTAAATGAGCCAATGTTTGTGTAACATATGTACATTTCAGCTTGTATTATGTGTAGGTGTGCCTAGTTTTATTTTATTCAGAAGTTTGCTAGTTTATATCTGATTTGTTCGTTTATATATAGTTAGTATACTTTTATTTTTGCCATTATCATGCCTTATATGAATTGAAGGATTCACGTCCTCTTCTTGAGATTCCGCAAGAATGAAACAGTGGTCTTTTCAAACTGGCTAATGCAACTATTAAATGGATTTTAGCTGACTGCAAGTTAGAGAATGCAAGTAAAAACCACCTGATGATGAATATATACAAATGTTCATGTGTAACAGTTTGGAAGGTTTGCTTTTCATTTCACTACAAGTACAGTGACATCCACTAAGCCAAGGCAAATAATTGTTTTAGTAAATATTACAAACAACATAAAAAAAAAAAACATGAAAAAAAGTATATTTATTTATTTATTCATTTATTTATTGTTTAATGATGACAGATGCAGGTACTCCAGTTGCACATGTGAACAGGTGCATAAGAGCTGTTTAATGGCATTTAAATCCTTTTCAGATTTTCTTGTTTGTACTACATGAAAACAAAGAAATGCAAGCTAAAAATAGATCAATCGTAATTTTATAGATTATAATCTTTCTCAATCATGTTGATTTCTTCTCTCTGGATAGTAAGTCACTGGGTGTCTTCAAACAACAACTGAAAACCTACCTTATTTGGAAGTACTTGGATTAGCACTTTCAGTATCTATGCTTATAATATCTTAAAATATAATAGCTTAAAAAAAATCCTACCAACAGAGATTTGACTGAGGGTATATTTAGCCTTAGCCCTAATAAACCTATAACAGAATGCATTTACTGATAGTGACTTCAAAGCACTTATGCAAGTTGCTTTGAATACAGGGGTCTGCCAAATGTCGTAAATGTAAATGCATCAAATGAGCTAACTATAAAAAAGATTTTAGTTAAAAAAAATGCAGTAATATGATTTTTTTTTTTTTTTTTTTTAAATTTTGTTCGGGTATTTTTTATTTTTTTTTGGTCTTGTCCATAAACATACTGATGTTTTTGTTTGCTTGTGTATTTTTACTGTGAGTTCCTAGTGTGACTTCCACTTGACCATCACTCCACTTTGGTCAAATGGACAATCAATTAGAGCTTTGCTAACACATTTATTTATTAAAAGAAACACAAAAACAAACTGAACAAGCAAGTATTTCATAGATATAT
>JAQMYF010000014.1:15248686-15263857 GCA_030014195.1 Neosilurus mollespiculum | reverse complement strand
ATAAACAGTAAAAAACAGATGTGTCACAAATACATACCCCCTCACATTTCCAATTCTAGATTAGGTTTAATTAGAATCTCCTGCAAGTGAATCCAGCCTTATTTAAACCTGAGAGTTAGGGTCTGTTGTTCTTATTGCTATTGAAGTTTGTGTTGTCTCCCTGCCAAGATCTAAAGAGTTCTCTAAGGCCTTCAGAAAAAAAGAATGTAGAGTTGGCAAGGTAATTAAAAAACATCTATAAATTATCTGATATAAATCAATCAGTTGTAATGGAGTAAAAAAATAGCTGCTGGGATTTGTATCAGCTATATTGATGTGTAAGTGTGGCGGTTGTGTGTACTGTGTGATTTAAAGAAGTATGCAGAGACGGGAGTTGGTGGTGATGTGCTCTGAACGACAGCCATTCTCGACGGGTTCTGAGTAATCAAGCACATAATGAAGTACATCATGATGAGGAGAGTCATGAGCAGGGAAACAGGGTGAATCCCCTTCTCTGACATGAAGTGGTGAAGGGTTGTCTGAATAAAAACAGGGGGAGGAGTTGCTGCTTGGGTCTTTGGTAGGAGATTTCGTCTTGTCTTCCATCTCACTAACTTTATCTGCTGAGAACATTTTGAACAAATGACCCCAAATTAATGCTATGTTCACAGATCAACACAGTGTAAATGGTATACTGCTATTATCATGAATTAATACAGATATTTTTAAAGCCTGGGTATGAGATTGATATTGGTATTGCCAGGTACTGAAGGGTCAAGTATCAGTAATGAAAAACTGGTATTGTAATCGACCTTACTTAGTTACCTGGTATGGTTGATTTTGCCTGATAGATTCTTTAGCAGTGTGGAAACATTGCTTATGATCATTAGCAGTACCCTGACCTCTTGGAAAGCTAATTAAAGCAATTTTTTTTTCTTTTGCTAGTGCAGCATGTAAAGATGATGAAAAACACTTAAAAAAAACCCCAAGTATTTACAATTTAGTATTAAGTTATACATTTAAAAGTGGTTTGACTACTTGTGCATCCCATTGATTTTCTCAGTAATTCATCTTTCAAGTACCTTTGTAAATGAAGCTGCAGAATCATTTTCTCCAAAAAGATGTTGAACAAACTTGTTTATTGCAAGCTCTTTTTTACCGAATTATTAACTCAAGGTTATTTATTTATTTATTTATTTATTTTAATTATTAAAAATTCTTTATTTCTTTATTTTTTGCTTTATCCTCCCAAAGTATGAAAGAACGATATTCGGTTGGTCTACATAATCCTGGTGTTTGTTCCTGTAGCTGAAGAGGTGAGATGATCACACATTTACTTGTTCAACATACAAATCGTCATAGAAAAACATACCATCTGTGGCTTGAGTCACTTCCTTATAGTCATCTCTATAAACACAAGTGGCTTCTTCCCCTTTGCCCATGATCTGCTTTTCAGAAAGCTCAAGGTTCTGGAGCAGGAAGTAGGTGGTCATCAAACCCTTGCCCTTCACCTGGATCTCACCTCTTTCACAGATTTCAAACTGCTTATCCTTCAGAACACTTTACAAAGATAAACATATCCAGAAGAAAACCTTCTTATTATTGTTGTTGTCGTTGTTGTTATCATTATATATATATATATATATATATATATATATATATAGATAGATAGATAGATAGATAGATAGATAGATAGATAGATAGATAGATAGATGGATAGATAGATAGATAGTACTAGTATTAGTACTATTAGCATTATTAATTCAATAATAATAATAATAGTAAAGAAATAAAATAATAATAATAACAAATCAACAATAACAAGGACAGAATGGTGTTAGAAAATGTTATTTTGCGAGTATTGTGTGCATGTGTACTGTGATTTCCTTTTCAGTTCTCTCGTGCTTGCATGGGTTTCCTCTAGTCTCCTCCCACAGACCAAAAATATGCACATTACGATAATTGACTGGTATAAATTGCCTCTAGGTTCAAATTTTTAAAATTAACAACTTAACAGCTGTGCTTTCAGGTAGTGTTATTTATTTATTTATTTATTTATTTATTTATTTATTTATTTATTTATTTATTTATTTATTATTATATTATTTTTTTTTGGGGGGGGGGGGGTAATTTAGCCATAAGATCACCAATTAATTACATTTTTAAATATTTTTTTCCCTCTCAATCTCTTAGTAGGTCAATATTCAATATATTGTGTTCATTGTCTATCAGACATGGATTTAGACATACATGGTACCTGTAGGTGAAAGGACTCAGGTGTATGTGATCAGGAACTCCATGGCTCTCCATCCGGGATGCAGTATTAACTGTGTCTCCAAACAGACAGTAGCGGGGCATTTTTTCACCTACTACACCAGCCAGCACAGGCCCAGTGTGTAGACCCACTCGGATCTGAGATGTACACACACACACACACACACACACACACACACACAAACATATGCTGATTAGACTGCTGGAAAAATCCCTCCATGGCCACAGTGTAACACAGATAAGCTCTAGTACCTGTATTGGCTGTCCTGTGATAGGGTTGTTCACCTCCCTGGCAGCAATCCTCATGCCCAAAGCAAAGTTGGCCACACGCTCAGCATGTGTGTCCTTGGGAATGGGCACACCACCAACCACCATATAAGCATCGCCAATAGTCTCCACCTGCAACCACATGATTTCAGGGAAAAACAGCAAACCACTGAAAACAAAGCTAATACATAATCAGTTTCCCGAATTATCAAATGGCCTAAGCGTTGCTCTGAAGTTGTTAGTTTGAATTGGATTTATCAGACTGGTAAAATTATTCATCACAATTTAATTTGTGATGTTTTTATCACCTTGTAGACATCATGGATGTTTGTGAGGTGGTCAAATTTAGAGTACATGGTGTTAAGCATGTTGACGATCTGAATAGGCTCACAAGCTGCGCAGATGTCCGTGAACGTGACCACGTCACTGAAGAGAATGGTGCACACCTCGAAGTCACCTGAGGGGACACCACAGAGGAAAACCAGTCACAGAAATTATTGTGTTAATTACTGACAGCTGAAATAGCAATTCAGTGGTGGCTTAGTGGTAAAGGCGATGGGTTACTGCTCCGAAGGTCAATGGTTCAATCCCCACTATCACCACTGTTGGGCACTTGAGCAAGGCCCTTAACCCTCAATTGCTCAGTTGTATATAAAAAAAAAATGATAATTGTAAGTCGCTCTGGATAAGAGTGTCTGCCAAAAATGTTGTAAATGCAATTCAAAAGTTGTTAAGGTATTCTGATGTGTTTCTTTCCACAGTGTAACTCATATACATTTATATATTCGAACTGGATTTTGGGGTTTCAGTGTATCACATAGTTCTACTTTGTACAGAAACATAGAGCCCAGGACTTGAACAAGGACATTCTTCCTGTGAGATAGACAGACAAGAGAGTTTACAAACTTCCTGCTGCTACTACCACTACATAACCGCTGCCCGTTGGAAGGCTTCTGTTTATCACAGGAATCTGAAAGCTACCAACAATATCACTGAGATGCCTTGTTCAGAAGTGTGTAAGTAAGAGTGCCTGAAGTGAATTTAAAAAATGGCCATTTTAAATACCATATACAGTAAAAACTACTTATTAAACTCTTTTGCCCAGTCTGTGCAGTGAAATCTCAGCCCTTGATGTTTTAGTGCAGACTTCTGCACTCGTTTAATAAGTAGTTTACATGTCATAGCCATGGTGAATGTCTCAATCCACTGCCACCTTTACCTGCCTCCACCTTCTTGCCCTCTTTAAGCTTGTTAGCAACATGACGGGGCAGCATAGCATACAGCAGTGTCTCTGTCTTCTTTTTCTCGATTTCCAGGTGGTGAGAGAGAATGCGCAGCTCTTCTTTCTTTCGCTCGAGCTGGTTAGAGAGCTCAATCTCAGCCAGCCTTTGCTGGTTGAGCAGGATGAGGTCACGCGTGGTGTCGTGCTGAGCGATGTCGGCCAAGTGCAGACCACGCTCCTCCAGCTCCTGCAGGCTGCGCAGCTTAGGAGAGCAGAGATAGACCATACAGTGCAGCGACTCTATCCACACCATCTGACCTAAAATGGACATGTACAGCAAACACATTGCATGATACGTGAACAATCATTGTTCCCGGACTGTTTCCTTATCTTCTCCAAAGTTACCTGGATAAAACACTTACCAACGATGAATAAATAAATTAATTAATAAAAAAAAATAAAAAATAGCACCTCGCAATTTAAGCATTGGCTGCTTTCTGAAGCTCTCTGGAAGCATCTCTCGTTTAGTCTTCAGTACAAACTGGCTGTTGATGAACTTCTGGATAGTGTAGATGTTAAGTGTTACTTCAGGATGGACTACACTGAAGTATTCATCCAGGCGGATCCCTGCCTGTTGTAGCCCTGGCACAAACTTCTGTATGTTCACACCAGTCTGTTTTACAATCAGCTACACACACACACATACACACACACACACACACACAATCACACAATTTAGTAGCACTATAGTAATGTCATGGCATGGTGGCTTTGTACGCAATTTGCATATGTGCCTTAGAAACCAATTCATTGTTGTTGAGTTTTCTGTCAGTATCTGTTTATATGTGTGTGTGTGTGTGTGTGCATGTATTCATATTTTTTTCCCATTTCATTTTCTGAACTGCTTTATCCATTAATAGGGTAGCAGGGAGGCTGTAGCCCATCTCAGCTGTCTCTGGTGAAGGGTGGGTTGGGGTACAACCTGCACACCTCAACAGACTATGGTAGGATAACACAGACATACATCCATTCACACTCATACTTAGAGACAGGTGAGAATATCCACTTCACCTAATGTGAATGCTTTTGGACTTCCAGAGGAAACCCACGCAAGCACAGGTAGAATTTGCAAGCTCTACATAGAAACGTCCTCACCAGGCATGGGGCTAGAAATATGAGGCTTTGTAATTGTGCGGATAAGTAAATCCAAAAAAAAAAGAAAAAGAAAAAGAAGAAAATAAATCTACTTTTTGTCATGAAAAATACTGAAGCCTTACATCTTGGTCAAACACGATATGAAAAGGGAAAGCATTGCAAAAGGCTTTCCCGTCAATCCACAGAGTCTTCGGGTAGCTGGGGCAGAATGATGGAAGGATACTGCCTGGAGTGGAAAGATAAACACACAATGCAATCAAGCATTGATCCTATCTACTGCTGCTTGAAAATGACCTCCTACGAGGTAAATAAACTGAATAAATGTTATTTTTTTATTTGCTTAATATGTTATATTGTCATATTTGTATACCTAGTTTAAGTAAAACAGTCATGATGACTGATACAATAACATTATGCTCACATTATAACTCGATATAAAGGAGTTTCAAAAGGCAAATCTCAAATAACCCCAAGCCACTTCCAATATAAGTGCTCTCTGTGATGCATGAATGGCTGATATACAGTATCTATTACACTCACTCACTTATTTTCTGAACCACTTAATTCTATTAAGGTTAAGCAATTCGAATTTGTAATTTAGCTCTGAAGGGTCATGAGGATTGATGCAAAAACTGTGTTTACTGTAGTAACTCAGTCTTAAGGTTGATTAACAACATTTTTATACATTTTAAAACTTATTTAAAAAATTCTGATTATTGGTTCACCGGCAGACAATCATATTATGAATATTTGGTATATAATATATGGAAATGAATTGTCTCGGAAACCCACTTATACTGCTTAAGCATTATATTTTAGAATAAAGGACAATTAGCTGTTTCCTTTTAAATCGTGGAATAAGTTGGGCTGTGTGACACACTTGATGACTGCGACAGGTGGTCCTACCTGACATAACCATCTCTCCGGCCTCTCTCTGCTCTTTACCGTTATCTTCTTTAGCTCCTTCACTTGTCTGAGCCATTAGGAAAATGACATGTTCCCTCTTTCCTGTGCGCTCCGCCTCCTCTGGCTGCTCAAGGATGCTCATGGTCACTTTGCTGCTGAAGAAATCCTTTGCCACCGCTTCAATTATGCCTGCAGTGTAGTCATGAAAACAACAAAGAGAGGGGGAAATGTGTTGGCCATTATAGCTAATGCTAAGGTCAGAGAGCACTTATCTCTGACTTTGGCAGCAATTAGTTCTTATTTTGTCTGCACTGTGGGTACCAGGCACTATATGGTGAAGTCCTTTCCTATCAGAGTAATAGTGGAGAAGGGTCCTGCCATCATTTGTTCTCTCCACACGGAAAGAAGGTGCGTTCATCTCCTGAGGAAGCAATATAAATCCTAAAGTTTACCAGAATTCTGAAAGATCAAGTGGTCATTAATATGAATTTTTAAAGCACTACACAGTGGAGTTTCTTCTCCTTCTTCATATCTTTTATGCCAGGTTCAACACAGTGCTGGTACTGATACCACCTGTTGTAGATTATTTCCTGTAATGCATCATAACACAGCTTTGTGTATATATTATATAGAAAGAGTGTGATCTGATTTGCTAATTGTCATAAGATCATTAACAATTATATGCTGAGGGTAAGGTGGATTTCACAAGGTGGATGTTGTATTAGGTGCATAATAGTTTTGGTATACAGTACATGGGAACAAAAGCACAAAAACGCAACAACACTAAAGTGCGATTTTTATGGGTTTTTTTTTTTTGTTGTTTTTTTTGAAGTGAGCTTTGAGTGCACATGCGAGCAGGTGAATAGCTGTGTAACAGCTTTTTAACCCCTTTCAGTGTATTTGTACATACTATGCAAAAACATAGAAAATTATAGTTTTATAGTTTATAATTACATATTTTAACCATTACAGACTCAGACAGATGAGCTCTGCGCACACCAAGCTAAGTGCTCACAGCTCCAGGTCAGGCTAAAAATGATTGGTAAAAAGTGATTGGTCAGCATTTTTATGGGATTACAGTGGCCACAGATGATGGACGTTTTTTTTTTTTTATTTTTATTTTATTATTTTAGTTATCCAAAGTTATTGATTGCTGTTGGGGTGTAAAGCTCATTTCAACCAATATAAAAGTTTGTGTATACAGCTGAATTTACCAACCACAGCTATTAAATGCCATTACACTACAACTAACAATTACTGTTAATAAAATTTATAGATATATACTGCACACGGATGTAGTAGCATAAAAAAAAAATCAAGAGGACTTGACCGAAGGGTTTTCCAGTCAAGCTTTCAGGAAGAAGAAGAAGAAGAAGAAGAAGAAGAAGAAGAAGAAGAAAATAAGACCTGATATGATAATGCCAGGTAACTGTGGAGTGCATCTAGGTTTTCAATGAATTCAACCAAATTTCCACCGAGTGTGCGCAGCATGGTGTCATAGCCAGACATCTTACAAAAGCTGAAGAAGTATTCTCCAAATAACTTCAGCACCATCTCAGAAGAAACATCTAGAAATTGAAACACAAGGGGCAAAACATTTCAATTTCACCTTCTGAAACACTATATCATTTTTAGATGCTTAGATCTGAAAACCTGTACCACCACCCATCATCCCCTCAACCCCAGCCCCCAGTCACACGCACACACACACACACACACACACACACACACACACACACACACACACACACACACACACATACACACACAAACCACACACAGGGACATGGTTGGCATCCTGGGTGACACACCGGTCTCCGTGGACAGCCTTCATTGGGACATCGTTAACACCATCTCACTCTGTCTCTATACAGCACAAAACTAGTCTCCAAGGCCATCACACATACACAGACTGTCCACAAACAACTGAAAACCTTTGGTTACCTTTTTTTTTTTTTTTTTTTAATCCCTGTCTGAGTTTATCAATGCTGCATTTGACCATGGGCTAATACAGAACATTTCTAAAAAGGAATTCAGGCTACTTATGAAACAGATGATGGTTGTGAACTGAACAAGGTAAAAATAATGAACATGAGTTGAGAAAAAAAAAAACTTTTAATAAAAGTGGAAATGCAAAAGACGTTAATGGTGTCTGGAGACACAAAACATCCTTTATAACTCCTGAACACTTCAGCCTCACCACTGCAACAGTAAGCTAGAAGTATTGGAAGAAAAAAAAGTCTCACTAAGCATTTTGCAAGCCTCATGCACCAGACGGATAGTGATGATGTCATCGTAAATTTCATAGGTCATAAAGGTGTCTTGGACTTCTGCCAGCAACCTGAGGAAATATGATTTTTGTCACAAAAAGGAAAAGGAAAATCACTTTAAAGTAGATAAGATTGCTGTGATAAAGCATTTACCCACAGACCTTAGCTGCTCCCATGTCTCTTCTCCAAACTTTTCAACTACTAATGTCTTCAAACACGTGTTAATGAAGCCATACTATTAGGACAGAGAATATAGGGACCGTAGCACAATAAAACACACACATGCACAAAACCTGATTGATTTTACATGGTCACAGAAGTATTAAGTACAATATACAATAATGTGCAGTGAAGATTTTACCCCACCACTTTTGTCTAAAAGTGCTCCTAATAAAAAGAAGTAAAAATTACTTCTCTATCATTTTTTGGTGAAAATGTATTGAACAATGCTATTGTAGGCAATGAGAACCAAAAATAAATAAGTATATTGAGGTAAAAGTATGGCTAATAAATAAAAACACTGAAAATACCAAATTTTCAGAAAAATTGAAAGGTGAAAGAATGTTTTTTTTCTAACTTTTGCATAGCATGAATGAACTTCAGACCATATGAAATGGTTTATCAAGTGAAGAAATTAAAAAAAAATATGTGAACAATATGCCTGAAAGGTTAAATGCTGTAATCAAAGTAAAGGGTGGCTACACTAAATATTGACTTTTTTCTCAAAAAAGAGACTGTTATTGTTGTTATTATTTTATATTGTCATTTGTTTACTTATTCTGAACAATATGATCCAATATTACATGAAATAATTACTTGAATAGTACATGGTTTCTGATTTTTCTTCATTTTCACTGTTCATGTATCACTGCATCACTGTATTTTTTTATTTATTCACTCGCTAATCCATTATAGATTGTAGAGATTATAGAAAATAAATTTTTACTTCTTTTTATTAGGAGCACTTTTAGACAAAAGTAGTGGTGTATAATTTTCACTGCACACTACTGTAAATTACATGAGTCATTTTAATAAGGTCATCATATCACAGTGTCGGTGAACATACTAATGATGTTAACAACTATTTAATTCCAAATATTTTACTTAATAATTAGAAAATGAGTAAGTGATTGAGTAAGAACTTACCATTCTGTAGCTGTTACTGTCCCTACAGGTTGAAGGATGCAGTCTGTAGATGGGATTTATATTTAGGCCACTACATCCACGTCCACTTTCATGCACTCTTAATTGGTAAATTAAACCCCTCCTACCCTGCTCTGCGCACACACACACACACACACACACACACGCACACATTCATAGGAGTCTCCAATGACCTTTTTATTTCTGTAGCTAGTAATTGCTCTGCTACTCTGGGAAATGTATAATTAAATAAATATAATTATTATTTTGGCAGTTACCTAAGTACAGAAGTACTTGGACAATATCAACATTTTGGTAAATTTGTCTCTGTACATCACCACGATAGACTTGAAATGCAGCTGTCAAGATGTGACTTTCCTACAACCACTTTTCCACTACAACCTTCCTGCTATCAGTCACATTAATAAACACCAGTATCCCACTGGTAGTCATACATGCCAATTTCCATCATGTTTGACATATAATGTGGCATGCTTTGAATCACAAGCCCTTCCTTACCTACTCTTTCGTTCCTATCATTCTGACACAAGTAAGTCTTGGTTTCAACTGTCCAAAGAATGATCTTCCAGAACTGGGCAGACCTTCTAGCAAAGTTTATTCTGGCATTTCTTTTTTGAGTGTTACCAGTGGTTCACATCTTGTGGTAAACCCTTTTTTCATTTACATTTAGTTATCCAGTTTAGTTATCTTCTGGGGTATTCCAGGTCTTTTGCTTGATTTGGCTACCACTGAAGCTTGTGCTGTCTTTCTGACAGATCTTGGCTCTTAGCAGCCTAAAAACTGCCTTTGTTACTTGTATTGACTCATCTTTTAAACAAATATTATGATTTCCCTTGAACAGCTGCCAAATTCAAAAGCGCCACTTGAAATCTTGTCCTGAATAAAGAAACCGGCCAATTCCTGCAACTACTAAAAAGTAAAAAAAAAAACACAATATTTTTGTTAAGGCCCTTACATTAAAGCTGAAAGTCTACACTTTAATCACATCTTGACTGCTTTATTTCAAATCCATTGTGGTGGTATACAGAAACAAAATCCTCAGCTGACAAGTTTGCCCTTATGGTTTGAACCATTATCCGACAGGACACCTCTGTCCACTCACTTGATTTATTTAATTATTTTTTCCCCAGGCATAAACAGCTCTGTTATGTTCATTAAACACTGGGAATTTTGCAGTCTATGTTTTGCAGGATGCACTGGTCCAGATCTCACCATAAATCACTACATGACTTTTGTAGCCATGGTGTCCAGGTGCTTCTCACATCCTTACATGTTATCTGAGATTTATAGAGCTATGGCTAAAACTAAACTACACGTCTGTCTGTCTGTCTGTCTCTCTGTCTATCTATCTATCTATCTATCTATCTATCTATCTATCTATCTATAGATAGATACACACACAGATATATATATAAATATAACCAGTAAAATTTGTAATTTTTTGCAAAGATTTTTGTCAAGTTAATAACATTCCTACTTCTGTTTCAGTCGCTTTTTTTCTGCCTATTCAAAATTTTAAACTACACTGCAGTTTGATTATTATTATATTCACTACCTCCTCTAGGTTTTCTAAAATACTGGTTTACTGATATCTTTGTTTTACTTTTCTGTTTACTTTTTCTCCGGGAAAGTCCTCACAAGTCCTGACTGTGTGCTCAAGAGTTCAGTCTACTCATAAACTACTCTATAAAGTCAAAGGGTCCTTAAAAAAAAAAAAAAGGGTGGTTGGAAAAAGTCCCATGAAAATAAAAAAAGAAACTGATGTTTTTAAAAGCCCCAGATTTTATGAGAAATCATAAACTTGTAGTGTATAAAGCAGAGCATTTTGAGTTTATAGTTGTGTCAGGTGTCCTTTTTTTTTTTTTTTTTTTTTTTTTTTTTTACAAACATGCTATAAATTGGGGTATAAAAGCTGAACGAGGGCAATGTGAATGGTCATAACTTTTATAACTCCTGACTCATCACTGACTCAAACACCGACAGATACAACGAGGTAAGTGTGTTTTCGTCTTCTCTTTGCTCTATTATTTGAATTAATCTTGTATTAAAAAAGCAACATATAAAATTTCCACTTTACACAGATGCTTTGTGAAAGCTCTCTATGGAGCTTGGGTTACGAGGAACATATTCAGCATACAGAGTGCCACTCAAGAGGCATAGTTCTGCATGAGCTCGCATCCGACGATGAACAGTCTACAGATCAGAAAGTACATTTCAACCTGCTTCAGAGATTACGAGTCAACACTCGCTGCTCTGATTTCAGCCAGCTGTCTAAAAGCCATCATACAGAGCATAGAAAAATCAACAACAATATCTTTATGAAGTTTAAGAAGCTGGAATGGAGAGCTTGATATTATTTATCATCTGAACCCAAGGCTATTATCCTGTGCACTTTCTGGCATCTCGTCTGTTCATCCTCCAGAGAGTGCAAGTTTCTACTAAACAACAAACAGGACTAGCCCTGATCTGTCCCTCCTCCGTATAGGAGGAGATAACCTGCTCTTCTACCGTGTAATGCGGTAGTTAATTTGGCCTACCTCCTGCCCAAAGCGAATTTTGGTGGTGGTATTGTAATCACTGGAATCTGTTTGTTTGTCAGTTTCTCTATGAACAAAATTCTGAACACAGAGCATGGACTTTTACCAAACTTGAGTCCTAGAGATGATTTGATTTTGAAATGTCAAGGTGAAGGTCAGAGCAAGTTCAAAATGGTTTGGAGTGCTTATATCTTCACAATGAGTGCTGATGGACATGCGGTTACAATGGAACACTAATAGGAAACCATATATGAACTTTCATATGAGACACTTACCTTTGACCTTGAAGGACCATCAAAGATCAAACCCAGCCATCTTGTAAAGCCTTCAAATGAGAGGGTTTTTTTTCGTTAACTTGGTCACATCCACACACACACACACACACACACACACACACACACACACACATGCTGAAGTGTGTTTAGTGTTTGTCAGTTTTCATTAAAACAACCCCATCTTTTTTCTTGTTAATTGTCCACGCAGGGGTAAGATTTTTTATTTGTTTCTTTTTTGTTTCTTAAGATTTTTAGTTTAAATGACTTCTTAACATGTCTCTGGCAGGAATACACATGGCATGAAAAAGAATAATACATGTATTGTATTTCATTTGTGTCCATGAAACACAAGGCTAAGAGTGAGAGTGGAATTTATTTTCAGTAAGGGACCAGAGTACAGTTTCATGTTTCTTATCACAGATTCTGTTTTTTCACACTTTAGGTTGGATTTGTTTTCATTTTTACAGTACCATGATTGTGATGACATTGATGTGAAAACAAATGTTCTGGTGATGGATACAGTAAAATACCTGGTCATTCATATAATGAAAGCCCTTGCAGTCAGACACTCTGCTAGGTTTTAACAAGAAGGAATATGTTCAATTTGTGGCTTGAAAGAGATTTATGTTTATATGGTAGAGTTCTCTTCTCCAAGGCTAAACAACTTCTCCATTTTATATATATCCTTCATTTTTTGGTTGGGGAGGGAGGGGGGGGGGGGGGGTTGTGTATGGTGTTAATGACTCCAGTTAGGGTGAAATAAATCAAATGCAAAGGAAATTATATACGTAATTATGTAAAAATTAACAGTTGTTCCACAACTTCTGATCACAGGCATTAGCCGAGAGGGTTATCAGTCATATTCAATCAGAGGGAGTGGAATAACTGTTTTATTCTATCCTCTGGATTGTAACAAATATAATAAATATATACTATAAATTATTGCAAAACAAAGAAACAAAAAAATGTTTTTACACAGGAAAATACAGGAAAGCCAATTAGCAATGAGCTAGCTGGTAAGCTGAAGGCCTGTTCCTTTAGTAGTTCAGTAAAGTTGTGTTAGAAATATTTTTATTCTATATTTTTCATGGAATTAGTCTACACTTATTAAGGGTTAAAAAAAAGAGAGAGAGAAAAAAACGTCTTTAACGATAATTAATTTTCAATTGATAATGAATTTTCAAATGGACAATTTATTACTGTACATAACAGCTCTGTTCTTTTGATCAAACAGAAACTTCTACTTAGAGGAAAACTAATTAAATTCACTAGGCTACATTTAGACAATACATTTCAGATCACAATTAGGTTTTGTTCAGGTGATATCTAGCTTTTATTGATTATTCTAAAAATACCCAAACACATGTTCAGATTTGTATTTTTGTTATTATTTTATGTACAGTGTATTTGTTAATTAGTTTATAAATCTCCAAGTGTCCATGTGGCCACAGCAGTGTTAGTGATGTTTGCCACCAGAGGGTGCGGGGAGCTCCATCTATTGGTCTAGTGGCCTGTGGTCTTCAAGCATATCAGAGGGGAAAATGTGAAACACAGTGCATATCAAACATATAATTTTTTTTTATGTTTCATAATTTATCCTTATCTTGAGAAGCACCAATTGAATAATGAATAACACCCCCCCCATTTTAATGTCCTTTTTATTCATGCTGTAAATGTGAATGGGAATTTTTTAACCCCATTTAATTTGAAGGTAATTAACATTCTTAGTTGAAATAATTATTTGTCAAATAATTTGTCACATAATCCACCCTTGGAAATAACTATGATCTATCACCACACTTTCTATAAAAACAATAACTCACAGATATAACATACCTCAAACATTCATTCATTTATTTATTTTCTGAACCTTTAATCTTATTACGGTCGCAGGAGCCTGGTGCCTATCTCAGCTAACTCTGGGTAAAGGCAGGGTACACCCTGAACAGCTTGCCAGTCCATCATGGGGCCAACAGACACACAACCATTTATATTCACACTTGTAACTAGGGGCAATTCAGAACAGCCAATTAGCCTTATGTGAATGTTTTTGGGTTGTGGGAGGAAACCAGAATACCTAGAGAAATCCCCCACAAGCACAGGAAGGGCATGCCCTCACTGAGCCCAGGCCTCAAACCCAGAACCTTATTGCTGTGAGGCAGACATTCTAACCACTACACCACCATGTTGCCCTGCTTCAAACGATTTCAATTAAATAACAATAACCTTAGGCGGCATGATGGCATTGTGGGAATTATTCTTATTGTGGTATGACACAATAGGAAATAATAAATAAATTGAAATAAGAGCAGCATGGTGACTTAGTGGTGAGCATGCATGCTTGACAGGAAGAAGACCCAGGGTACAAGTCCCCATTTCTGTGTGTACTTTGACTGTTCTTCCCGTGCTTGTGTGGGTTTCCTCCGGGTTCCTGCCACTGTCCAAATAGTTGCACATTAGGCTAATTGGCTATTCCACACAGGTGTGAGTGTGAATAGTTGTGTGTATATGTCTACGATGGACTGTCGAGCTGTTCAGGGTGTACCCTGCCTTTACCCAGAGTTGGCTGAGATAAGCTCCAGCCTCCCCGTTGACACATCATTTCAACAAATGGATGAATGAATGAATGAATGAATGAACACTTAATATTAAGCTTTAGTTCCCAGATCAAGTAGGAGAAAATTATAGAATCAATCAATGTTGAAAGTAAAATATGGAATCACTTTGTAATTTGCATTTATGAAACAAGTCTGTCACAAGTCTAAAAATGCAAATTATCCTGCAATTAAAGCAATTTTTATAATCCTTAATGGCCTGTTGGACTTGGACCCATAAAGAGAGTCACTTGAAACAACAGAAGGGACAATGAAACACCCTTAAGAAAGAAATCCAACACGGAGTGTGGCAAAGGATGATTCTCAGTCAGTTGTGTAGATGATTGGGTGAGAATAATATTCAATGCTGAATCACAGTGCATGTCAACCAAAGAAATGATGCTGTAAAAAGGACTGGTTCACCCCAAAGACAAAACTTCCAAAGAGAAGTTGAGCGGCGTTGTGTATGCAGTCCAGTGCAGCGAGAAGTGCTCAGACCTGTACATAGGAGAAACCAAACAACAACTG
>JAQMYF010000014.1:15227558-15237627 GCA_030014195.1 Neosilurus mollespiculum | reverse complement strand
TCGCGATCTCGTTCTTTCGGTCACTACCCAAAGCTTGTGACCATAGGTGAGGGTAGGAACGTAAATTGACTGGTAAAGTGAGAGCTTTGCCTTCTGGCTCAGCTCCCTCTTTACCACGATGGACCGGTACAAGCTCTGTTTTACAGTAGAGGCTGCACCGATCCGCCTGTCAATCTCCCGCCCCATCCTTTCCTCACTCGTGAACAAGACATCATCCGGGTAACTTTCAAATACTACTACATAAATACTGAGTATTCTGAGTTCCCACATACAAGTTTATGCACACTAATAATATGAAAGCAGTATGGAGTATTTGGACACAGCCCATCGTTTCCTCTGGGCTTCCAATTAACCTTCCTGTTGCATTAGATTGTTTTACCTGGATATCATAACAGCTTGCATGCCAAAAGAATTAGGACTTTCATCTATATTTATATGTAACATCCTGGGAATGTCTGTCATGTCATATTTCTGCTCTCTTGTCACAAATGGTTTGCTGTAGTGATCCAATACCACTGGCTGTTGTTGTCCAAAATAAAATGTGTCCATGTTTTAAACTTTGCTCCTCTTATTATTTTTTTCTTATGCAACTTTATGCCACTGTTTACCCAGCTTGATCACTATGTGTCTAGATCTAGACATGGATTTCTGTAAAACTGCTTTGGGACAATGTTTATTGTTAAAATAAATAAATAAATAAAAAAATAAAAATAAAAAAAACCTGTGCAAAAATGGATTTCTAAATGACACAGTCCCTACTGTGTCATTTAGAAATCCATTTTTGCACATTTTTTTTTTCTCAACACACTCACTGTTGCAGTATTAAAAGGGCTTGCAGTTTTAAATTCTGTTGATATGCGATAAGTTGAGGATGATGCAATGTCTATAAAGTAGCTTTCCTGCACATCTAATGATTTATCTTTTTATTGCATCTAGAAGGACGAACCCAAGGCTGAGCTTTCACAACTCGTCCGTGAGTCAAAGCTGAGATATAAAGAGTCCTCGCAGACAAACCTTTCAAAAAACTCCACTAAAGGCAGAGAAGTTGTTCTCACCTGGGCCTTGTGAGAACAAGCACACCACAACATTTTCCATGAAAAACTCAGCAACCTCCAGCACACACACACACACACACACACACACACCCACCATGATGTGATGTGATGTGAAAAAATGTGATAGATGCATCTAAAGCAGGTTCTTTCATTTTTTCACTACCACTCAAAACTACTGGCAAAATCACTTTATCTCTGCTATCACTGTATTGACCTGTGTATAATTATGCAAACTGACTATATGGAGTAACATGCAATTAGCTAAACATTCTATACTTGTGATAGTGAGCTTCAGTACAATACAGTACCATGTTTGTAATAAAATGAACAGTAATATTCAGTATTCCCGGGGCAGTGGTGGCCCGGTGGTAGGGTGCTGACTTACTGATCTGAAGGTCGGGGTTTGAGCCCCACTATCACCAGGTTGTCACTGATGTCCCCTCATTGCGGCTAACTGGGTTATCAAAGGTCAGCCATGTCTCTCTCTGTCTGTGGTGAGAGGCATGTAAAAGAACCATTGCTGTCATTGGAAAAAAGTAGGCCACTGAGTTGCCGTCAGTATGTTTTGGCCCTGCAATGGCCTGGCGAGCTGTCCAGGGTGTACTCTGCCCTTGCCCAGAGGTGGCTGAGATGGGTGCCAGCCTCCCCACGACCCTAATTAGGATTAAGAGGTTCAAAAAATGAACGATGAATCAGTATTCCAAACTGCAAATGCATTTATAAGGAAGAGGGAAAATCACTGAAGAGAGCTGGTACACTTGGCAGATAAAACAACCACAAAAAGTCAAACAATACCAACACATATTGTAAGTGTTTTAACTATTTTAACCAAAAGATTTTTTTTAGTTATTGACAATATCCCGGTTCCTCCCTCTTCCTATTTTAAGAGTTTAAGTGTTGTACTTGACGCTTCTCTACATTTTGAAGATCACACATCAAAAGTATCCCTCA
Source organism: Neosilurus mollespiculum (assembly GCA_030014195.1). NCBI lineage: Eukaryota > Metazoa > Chordata > Actinopteri > Siluriformes > Plotosidae > Neosilurus > Neosilurus mollespiculum. The sequence continues at coordinate 15,235,621 of JAQMYF010000014.1, read as the reverse complement.
GTCTTCATCTGCATGTTTTCATCTGCGCAATACCAATGGCTTATGTCAATCCCTGACACATACCAGTGCTATTCTTGTACATGCTTTAGTTAAATCTAGTATTAACTCTATTCTCTTTTAACTCTCAATAAACTTCAGCTGATCTTAAGTACTGCTGCACATATCATTAATTATTTATTATTTTTTTCAAGTGTTTAATACAGTTTGGGCTCTGCTTTTAATCCATTCATACTGAACACACACACACACACACACACACACACACAAACACACACACACACACACACACGGAGCACACACTTGGAGCAGTGGGCAGCCATATTGCGGCACCCAGAGAGCAGTTGGGGGTTAGGTGCCTCACTCAAGGGCACATCAGCCATGAAGGTGGAGGAAGGAGAGATGGTACTCACTTTCTCTAGCACCACAAATTTTTGCTGTCGATTCAGGAATCAAAGGAGCTACTTTTTGGTCCCAAACCTGCTTTTCTAACTATTATACCATGGCTGCTCCCATAATTTCCTTCTAGAAACCCTTTCATAGAACAAATTCCGTATGTCCTTCAAGAGCGTCACTGGCTCCTTGTGAAATAACCTATTTATTTTAAGATTCTACTTCTTAGTACCTCTGTATCTTTCTGATCTACTTCATATGTACACACCTGCTTGAACACTTAGAACAACACCGTCTATTAACCTCACTATACCTCCTGCTCCTCTGAGGTTCACAGCATTAAGCCATGTTTTCCTTTCCCTTCCACCTTCAAATCCCACCCTAAAGCACACCTCTGCCAACTTGGCTATTCTTTATGATCCTAGCGCTATTGTTTTATGCAATATAAACGTTATGTATATAAGTATATAAACATATTAAGTTGTATTTTATATCCATGCAATGGTATGGTAGGCTATTCAGTGTGTACCCTGCTCCAGCTCCCCTGTAACCCCAATAAAGGGCAAAGTAGTTCAGAAAATAAAATGAATAAAATGACTTGCTATGTGGCTTTTTACTGTTGCATGTTTGACTTTCAATTTGTGTTGTAAACGCAACTTGCCTATTCTGTATATTTTCTCAGAGTGTGTTGATTTACTGATTTACTTGTGCCTACCACCCCTCCTGGGGCAAAGGCCATCAACAAAGATCCTCCAATCATTGGCTTTCTGCTCCAGTTGGCTTCATGTGAATCCAGACCTCCACTGAGAGAAAGAAGGTTGGCCTTGTAGCTTCCTTGATGTTTCTGTAGCTGGCTTACTTTTTATGGGGTGGAGTAGCTTGTCCAATGCCTAATCCTCCTCCTTTCACAGCCAGGCTTGGGACCAGGACCATTCATGGCTAAGTAATGGTGTGGGGATGTACAGTGGTGCTTGAAAGTTTGTGAACCCTTAAGAATTTTATACATTTCGGTATAAATGTGACATAAAACATCATCAGATTTTCACACAATTCCTAAAAATAGATAAAGAAAACCCAGTTAAATAAATGAGACAAAATATTTTACTTAGTAATTTATTTATTTGGGGAAAATGATCCAATATTACATATCTTTGAGTGGCAAAAGTATGTGAACCTTTGATTTCAGTATCTGGTGTGATCCCTTTTGCAGTAATAACTGCAACTAAATGTTTCCGGTAACTGTTGATCAGTCCTGCACATCGGCTTGGAGGAATTTTAGCCCATTCATGCATACAGATCAGCTTCAACTCTGGCAAGTTGGTGGGTTTCCTTGCATTAACTGTTCACTTCATGTCCTTACACAAAATCTCAATTGGATTAAGGTCAGGACTTTGATTTGGCCATTTAAAAGCATTAACTTTATTCATCCTTAAACATTATTTGGTAGAACAACTTGTGTGCTTATGATCATTGTCTTGCTGCATGACTCACTTTCTTTTGAGATTCAGTTCATGGACATATGTCCAGACATTTTCCTTTAGTATTTACTGGTATAAGAATACATCGTTCCATGAATGATGGCAAGCCGTCCTGGCCCAGATGCAGCAAAACATGCCCGAACCACGATACTACCACTATCATGTTTCACAGATAGGATATGGTTCTTATGCTGGAATTCAGTGTTTTCTTTTCTCTAAACATAACGCTTTACTTTCAAATAAAAAAGTTCTACATATATCTGGTTTGTCCATGTTATGTGACCTTTAGCAATCTGCACATGAGCAGCAATGTTCTTTTTGGAGATCAGTGGCTTTTTTCCTTGCAACCCTGCCATGTGCAACCATTTTTCTGAGGTCCTTAGAAATCTTCTTTGTTTGTGCCATGATACACTTCCACAAACATGTGTTGACTCTTTGATAGATCCATGTCCTTTAAATCAAACAGGATGCCAACTCACACCTGATTGTCATCTCATTGATTGAAAACACCTGACTCTAATTTCACCTTCAAATTACCTGCTAATCCTAGAGGTTCACATACTTTTGCCACTCACAGATATGTAATATTGGATCGGTTTCCTCAAGAAATAAATGACCAAGTAAAATATTTTTGTCTTATTTATTTAACTGGGTTCTCTTTATCTACTTTTAGGACTTGTGTGAAAATCTGTTGATGTTTTAGGTCATGGACTCACTGAGTGTATTTCACAGTAGATAGATTTCTGTACAGACTCCATTGTTCCAGCTCAAACAGTCTATTGTTACCCAAATAACAAGCCATGGGTGACTGAAGACATAAAGGAAAATACATCAAAGCCCTCCTTAACAAAAAGAAAAGGGTCTTCAGGGTTGGCAAAAGAGAGGAGGTGAGAACGACCCAGAGTTTTCTAAGGGTCAAGATCAGAGAGGCTAAGGACGACTACAGGAGAAAGCTGGAGTGGAAACTCCAGCAGAACAAAGTGAGAGTTTTGGAGTGGTATGATGACCATCGCTGGTTTCAGGCCATCCAACAGCAGTGGAACTGAGGGTGGTAAGGACAGGGCCAACAAGCTGAATAGGTTTTTAAACAGATTCGACACTGCAGTTACTGTTCAGCTCCCTTCTAACTTGTCAGGAGCAAGCCTGAAACCCCCTGCCACACCACTCTCTCTCCCTTTCCTTTCTGTCCCTCTGCCTCCTGTGATGGACCTGACACTCCTCTCCCACCTGTCAACTTCACCTATAATCAGGTCTGGAGACTGAAAAGACTCCACTCTGGCAAGGCAGCAGGAGTGGATGGGGTGAAGCCTGTACCCCCCAGTGGAGTCTTACATTACATTGTCATGATGAGCCTGAGTCTACAGAGTGTCCCAGTACTGTGGAAGATGTCATGCCTCATTCTTGTACCAAAGACCTCACATCCCAATGGCCTGTTACAGACCTGTTGCACTGACTTCACATGTCATGAAGACCCTCGAGAAACTTATACTGGATCAACTCCGACCAATGGTCAGACCACATCTGGACCCCCTTCAGTTTGCTTACCAGCCCTGTCTTGGAGTCAAGGACACCACCATCTAGCTGCTTAACTGTATCTACATCAACCTGGACCATCCGGGTGAGCACTGTGAGGGTCATGTTTTTTTATTTTTCCAGTGCATTCAATACCATCAGGCTGACCCTCCTGGGAGAGAAGCTGACAGCAATGCAGGTGGATGCCTCTCTTGTGTCCTGGATTGTGGATTACCTGACTGGAAGACCACAGTACGTGCGCATGCAGCACTGCATGCCGGACACAGAGGTCAGCAACACCGGAGCACCACAAGAGACCGTCCTTTCCCCTTTTCTCTTCACTCTCTACACAACTAACTTCAGCTACTGCACACAGACCTGCCATCTTCAGAAGTTTTCTGATGACTCTGCTCTAGTTGGATGTATTGGTGGAGGTGATGAGAAGGAATATCGGGCTGCCATGGATTCCTTCATCACATGATGTGAACAGAGTCATCTGCAGCGTAATGTGACAAAGACCAAGGAACCGATTGTAGATTTTAGGAGATTCAAAACACCACTGACACCTGTTTCCATCCAGGGTGTCAAATGTCAGGGTGGAAATGGTGGAGGATTACAAATACCTTGGAGTTCATATTGGCAATAAACTTGACTGGGTTAAGAACACTACTGCACTTTACAAGAAGGGCCAAAACCGTCTCTATGTTTTGAGCCTGATAAGGTCGTTCAACATCTGCCGAACACTGCTTAGGATGTTTTATGAGTCTGTTGTGGCCAGCGCGTTGCATGATGGGGCAGCAGGCTGAGGGTTGCATATGCAAAAGACTGAACAAACTGATCTGCAAAGACAGTAACGTTGTGGGGATGGAGCTGGACTCTCTGACGGTAATGTTGGAGAGACTGAACAATACCTCCCACCCGCGTCACAACCTGTCACAGGAGCACGTTCAGTGAAAGACTGACACCAACTAAATTCTCTACTGAACAACAGAGGAAATCATTCCTACCTGTGGCCATTAAACTGTACAACTCCTCCATATAGCAACAACATCCACTGTTATACATTTGCATTTTGCCCCACATTTATGTTTCATACAGGATTCATTCTTTATCTGTTTATATAGATATTAGTAACTTATAACGTAAAATCTTAGTTGATGTTTAAATCAAATTTAATGAGGAAAATAATAAATAAAGGGGGGTGGAGGGTGTTTCCTGCTTGACACAAATCATGAGATACTGGGTTACCACAATAAAGTTAAATATGTCCCAAGTTCTGAAATGTTTTAACCATTTATATTTACCAGCATGACTGGTTCCAGTTAGCACTTGTGTTATAGCAACTACAGTATTATTTATTGATACTGTTGGCCCAACATCTCTTTATCTTTCCTCCTTAAAGCAAATACTGCAGTAAACAGCATCCTGCTTTGTCACAGAAACACCACAATGCCCTCTGTCTTCAATGATTTTTCATTGTGGAAAACATAATAAGCTGACACTGGAGACTTCTTCACATAATTGTCAAATAAATTTTTTCTTACTTAAAGTCCTCCAGAAAGAGGGTCAGTGACCACTGCTAAAGTATCAAAATCAATATTCGTGAATGGTTTCATAATACAAAAAAAAAAGAAGAAGAAAAAAAAGTGCATTTACAGTGGGACCAAATAATTTTAGAACATGTGAGATTCCACACTGTAGCTTTGATGAAGATGAAGACACTACGTTTGTTGCTTGTGGCTATGAACTGTCATCCTCATTATTTAGTCAAAAATCTTTTAATATGGTTAAGGGGCAGCTGGAGCCTATCTCAGCCAACTCTGGACAAAGGAGGGGTATACCCTGAACAGTTCCCCAATCCCTTGCAAGGGCAACAAACTTACAACCAATCACACTCACATCTTGGGGAATTTGGAATACCCAATTAGCCTAATGTGCATGTCTGTGGACTGTGGGTGTGAATGAAACCCACAAAAGCACAGGGAGAACATGCAAACCCCACAGAGAAACACCCTCATCGAGCCCGGGACTGGAACCCAGGACCTTCTTGCTGGAAAGCAGACATACTATCCATTACACCACCATGACACCCTGCTGAGAAATGTTAGTATTTATATATCACTTTTATTTGGTTGGTGACGGGTTTTTGTGTTGTATTCACATACTCTCACTTCCATTTTCCATTGAAACCATGAAAGTGGCCCAGTGCATCATGGGTGTGTAATAATAATAAGTATTATTATTATTATTATTATTGTTATTATTATTATTATTATTATTGTTATTATTATCCTTATCATTATGTTCAGTATATATAGTTTTAATTGCTTGCTAGTTAACCTTATGGATCAGTGCACTAATCAGTTTATGAAAATCAGTTGTTTGATTTAAGTTCAAACACATAATGTCACTGGCTGAACTGGCTACCCAAAAATTGCACATAGGTGACTGTGAATTACAGACCAAAGTTGTTTGGGTTTATGTTGGCTCACTTTCTTAAATTTTTCATATTTCTGAATAATATTATTAATATAAAACAATTAACATAAAACAAGTGGTTTTCACTGAATTTCTGACTGTTACTTTTCTTTCATTACCACGGAACTAGCATGATGATATGTTTTAAAAAGAAACTCTAAAACAGCGTCTGTTTAACGCTGTAATAAAAATACACAGTACACAAAAAAACAACAATGAACCACATGTAATTTCTCTTCATCCTTTCTGCCCCAGCGCCCAGATTTGCTAATCATAAACTCATGAATGAATAAAACTCATTTAGAAAATATAATCTCAGCGGCAGTGAAGTTTCTTGTCTTTGCCTATCTCTGCAGTCATTGCTCATTTCACACACGCACATGCAGTGGGGTTTATCAGCAGTGTCATGGCCAGGAACTGTGCTACTGATTTTTCCCATCATGATCACTAACCGTTGGCTACTGCTCTTTTTCATCATGTGTTTTTAATCAGTGCTATCAGATTGGCATTATTTTAGCTTTAATAAACTGCAGTTTACTGGCAGCTCTGCTGCTCTGCTGTACACTTCTCTCTGTCTGGCCAGACAAAGAAAATTCACAGACTAAGATTAAATTTATGAATGTATTACAAGTGCACTTTTAGTACATTGCAAACACTCTTCAATCCATATTAACTTTAGTTCTGACAAGTTTCTTGGTTCTTGCTAATGAAAAGCATCCCCACAACATGATACTACCACCACCATGTGTAGGAACAGTGGTCTCAGGGTGATGCAGAGTGCTGGTTATCTGCCACATATAGCACCTGTAGCACTATATACAGCCATGGAAAATATTAAGAGACTAATTTTAATGGATATTCCCATTATAATTTTTTCCATGGCAGTATTTTGACTGGAGCTTTTTTGTGGATTTCATTAGGTTGCACACATGGATACTTTAAATTGTCTATAGGTGTGAATGTCTGTCTGATTCTCTGTGTTAACCCCAAAAGACTAGTAATAAATGTAAAAAGTGAGTGCCTCCGCCGAGGCCTTTGGTTAATGCTTTAGGTTATGTGCAGACAGACCAGCCTGTCCTCCCTTTATACAGCACCATTTCTTTTGTCATAATTTGTCTTAATTTATTGGTTTGTGTTCACTCGCTTTCTTTACTTGTATATTTTTAGATTAATTCCAATACAGTAAAATAAACAAGCAGTTTTCACTAAATGTTCTCAGTGAAACTCTTATTCCCTCAGATTATGAACTAAAGTAAAGATGTGTTTTTATTGTGGCTCCAAAGCACTTCTACAGGTTGCTCTGTGTTAAAGTGCATGCTGAACGCTGTAAATATAATAAAAATAAGCAAATTAAGCTCAACAGAATATTTCAGATCCAACAGTGCAATAACCCATGATATGATGATTTGATATGATTTCATTCATGCATTTGCTAATCCTACTATGGTCTCAGGGAGACTGGAGCCTATCTCAGCAAAATCTGGGTGAAGGCAGGGTACACCCTAAGTGGCTCACCTGTTCATCGTAGTGCCAACACACACCCAACCAGTTACACTCACATCCACACCTGGGCCAATTGGGAACGGCCGGTTAGCCTAATGTGCATGTCTTTTGACTGTGGCAGAAAACTGGAGTAACCAGAGGAAACCCATGAAACCACTGAGAGAACATACACACTCCTGACAGAAACGTGCTTGCTGAGACCGGGACTCAAATCCAAGACCTTCTTGCTGTGAGACCGGATGTGCTAACCACTACACCACAGTGCCATCCAATACTAGCCATTTACCAGTAAAACCATTAATATTTAGCTTGAAAATTAGGCCTATTTTAACAGATTGTGCAGTGCAGTGGTTTGTGCTATGGATAAGTGTTTGCATTGTTATTACAGGCCTGATTTAAGTCCTGATATATTTACCAAAACCTGAATATTGAAATGAAATGATGTTAAGACAATATTCTAATGTAAAGAATGTGGAATCTTTTTACCATTACTGACATGTTAAACATCAGGACATTAGACTATAGCAGATAATAAAAGAACATTAAGAGACAACACCAATTTTGTGTTAATGTATTTGCTTTCAAAGCTCCACAAACAATTAAAGAAGTATAAACTGTAATGTTTTGTGTGTGTGTGTGTGTGTGTGTGTGTGTGTGTGTGTGTGTGTGTGTGTTTCTGTGTGTGTGTGTGTGTGTGTGTGT
>JAQMYF010000014.1:15218419-15221159 GCA_030014195.1 Neosilurus mollespiculum | reverse complement strand
TGTGAGTAGTGCCTGTTGTCCTCCCCCGTTTCCGGACACCCCCCCCCCCCACCTGCATACACACACACACACACACACACACACATGTGGGTCAAATGAATTTCCTTTCCTGAAGCTCTGTAAGTTACAGACAGAAAGACAGAAGCCCTTGAAAGGAGGACTTTTCAATTTGTAAGTCTCTCAGCCACAAGGTCGTCACAGTTTATGGGTAAAGTCATAGACGCAAGCAGGGAGAAAATCAAACTAGTTACTATAGTAACAGCAAGAACTCATAACACAACAGGGAATGAGAGGAATTTGCATCCAAGAAATTACAGGAAATTCTTTGTTTGGTTTTAACATCTTTTTTAAAAGGAACAAACTGCTTTATTTGTAAGACCCTCAAGGTTGCTGCTGTTCTTTTTTTTTTTTTTTTTTTTTGCCAATTTCTTATTCTCATGAGGTCATGACAAACTGGTTGGATGCTTCTAGTATGTCTGAATGTGTCAAAGTAAAACAAAAGTAGAGGCTACAGTTTTTATGGTAATGGTAAATGTTCATCTGTCACAATAAAATAATACTCCAATGACTGATTTTAGGAACATTTTAATACTTATTACTATGAACACAGATTTACTGCACCATTACAAGCATTTTTGTTGTACTATTTAGTTAAGCTGTAGACATACACAGAAAAAAAATATCTAAGTCTGAACTCTGTTATATGCAGTGTACAAGAAATCTATATTCAACATTATGCAGCACTCTATTGTATAAATATATATAAATAAATACCTTGGCCAAGAAGGTTATATTTTTGATTAGGTTTGTGTGTTGTTAGCAGAATTATGCAAAAAGGTATCTGCAGATTTTCTACCAGGGGTGGGGCTTTGGTCGAGGAAGATTATATGAGATGATATTGATCACATTCTGGATCCAGGGATTTTTTAAACATTCATTAACATTGTGAGATAGAATGATTTTTGAAATTTTGCTTCATATAGCGGATTGCCGTGCTTGGCAGAGGTGTACGCTCTCTGGCAGCTCTTTCTGTTTGTTTGTTATAAAGTAGAATAACACTAAGCCATGAAGTTACTTTACATTTAAAAAAATAAAAAAATAATATATATATATATATATATATATATATATATATATATATATATATATATATATATATATATATATATATATATATATGCCCCTAAGTTTATTGCCCCTAAGTGTGAATGTGAATGGTTGTTTGGTTGTTGACTGGTGTTGGTCTGGTGAGCTGTTCATGGTATACCCCGCCTTCACCCAGTGTAGGCTGAGATAGACTCCAGCCTTCCCTTGATCCTAGTAGGATCAAGTAAGCAAAATACAGGACTTTCAAGTTTTAAAGTAAAATAATATTATAAAGTATTATAATCCTATAGTCTGCATATCCTTTACTTGAAAAAAGTATATCAAACCAGTAACCCACAATACCAACAAACTGTTTCAGTCTTTTTAATCTAATGATTTTCCCAGCTTGGTTTGCAGCATATTTAAAGTGTTTTTTTTTTTTTTTAGTTCTTCCCTCAGTCTACTCTGGGGAATGCCTGCTCAACTGATTTAAGGTCTGCTGATTGAAATAGGGCTGCACAGTGGGACAGTGGTTAGCACATCCACCTCTGACCAAGAAAATCCTGAGTTTGAATCCTACGCGCAGAGAGTGGGTTTCTGTGTGGAGTTTGTAAGTTCTCTCGATGTTTGTGTGGGTTTTCTGAGTACTCTGGTTTCTTCCCACTGTACAATCACATGAAGCATAATCTAATTGGCTGTTCCAAACTGCCCCTAGGTATGTGTGTGTGTGGGTGTGTGTGTGTGTGTGTATTTATGGAGACTTTGGTTGTATATAAAGCTTTACCAGTGAATATTTTCTCTTCAACTGCTATTATAAACAACAGTTCCATCTCATTGCCTTTCCACACATACATTAATTAATTAATTAATTAATTAATTAATTAATTTTTAAAAATCATTCTACAGTTTTTGTCCTTTTTTTTTTTTAACATTCTACAGTTCACCTTTCTGCTTCTGCTTCTAAAGTTATCCTTGAGGAAATTTACATAACACTTCATGACACTGTCACCTACAGGCCTGGCATGCAATTTGTGAGCATCTTCAACAAAACTGCCATCCATCTGTTTGTTTCTTTGTTGGTAATTTTTTCTGTAAATAAAACCCTGACCACACCATTGCACCGATTTTCACCAAACTTGGTGGGGATGCTACCCTACCCGAGTCCCAGATACATAAAGGTGAAGGTCAAAGCAAGGTCACCAAGTTTTGGACTTTTAAATGAGACGATTATCATTGACCTTGAGTGACTTTTGAAGGTAAAACCCTAGCCATCTTGTAAATCCTTCAAATGAGTGTGCTTTTTTACTTGGTCACATGCAAGTACCATGGAACATATCGTAATATGAGCACAAGAGTAGTTAAAATCATTACCTATAGAAGGCCTATTTACAACATTATCCATGCTGCAGAGGGGAGGTACCTTGGATTCTGTGAGCGATCCTGTAGCAAAATATGTGAATAGGATTTATTCATTTATGTATTTTGATGGAGGTCAAAAAAATCTTTAAAATGTTGTAGACTGGGTTTTAGATTCTAAAATTCTTTTACTGTGATATTTTACTTTAATGTGTGATTTTTTTTAGCTAAATTCCAATTTAAGTTTGATTACAGAGGGAGCAAGGGGAAGACAATGTGAGCCTTGGTCTTCAAGGCT
>JAQMYF010000014.1:15208419-15213419 GCA_030014195.1 Neosilurus mollespiculum | reverse complement strand
ATAGATTACATTAATTTCATGGAGACTTACTCTAACCTTAATCACTTTTCCAATCCTTACCTAACCTTAACCCAACCCTAACCTTTAAACATCTTGATTTACATCATGGGGACTTGCGCTTTGTCTCCATAAGGAAGAGAAATCCACATAAAGTGTTTGTGTAAATAGATTTAGGTCCCCACAACATGATGAATATCTGGATCACACACACACACACACACACACACACACACACACACACACACACACACACACACGCATTCCCATTCCCTGAGCGATCTCATCTCATTCCCAAGTAGGCAGGAGATCATGACGGATTGATCTGTGGGCCTGCGGTGCTGTCACAGCCCATCCAGTTATGGAAGACCTTTCGGCACATCTCGGCTAATTAATCTGCTCCCCTGAGCCACCACACTGGGTGGACGGGAATGTATCTCTCTCACAGTCTCTCTCACTCTCTCTCTCTCTCTCTCTCTCTCTCTCTCTCTCTCTCTCTCTCTCACTTTCTCTCTTTTCCTCCCTATACACATTTCTTCTCTTAAATAAAGATAAAATAATGAGAAAAAGAGCACTTGCAGTAAAGGTCTATCTCAGCCTGAATGTCATGTCAAGAGGTAGACAAAGATTGAGCAGATCTGAGCAAGAAGTTCACACTAATGAATATATCACCTCCTGCTATCAAAATGTGAGTTCGTGCAAAAGTTTGGATGGGGTCTTCATTACTTTTGTCTTATAATAAGCAGGATTTCTAATATGCTCATGGAATTCCCTGTCCTGCCACTCTTTCAGAGTCAAGTGTTGATTGAAAGATTCCCATCTGCCACACACTTCAGTCTGCTAACCATACGTAAAAAACATCTGGAAGGAAAATGATAACAAGCTGTTGTAAACGCCACAGGCTGTGCAACGCTATAGCGTATGCCAACTTAGTGCTGCTGAAGCTGCAAAGCTTAAAGGACAGCTTAACCCAGAAATGGATTGTTGATGACAGCATGTAATACTCTGCCAGTTAACATCATGCAAATAAGGCCCTGTCCGCACAATACAGCATTAAAATCAGTTTTTAATTTATCTGAATTGATCCCTGTCCACACAAGGTTCAAAACCAGCTTAAAATCGGTTTTGCTTAGACCTGTTCTCAAGGTGGCTTTGGTATGATTGATTCTGCAGAAATAATAGACAGGAGAATTGAACTAGAAACGAACCTACTGAGTGCATGCATCCACAAAGCCTGTAAACAAGCGGCAAGGTGAAGGCCACACTAAACCACACCGTCACAAGTGGGTGTTCTATTCAGATCCATTCTTAGTAGTGTGGACGCACTGATTTTACAATCAATCTTAGAATCAATTCCACAGTTTCAAATGTGAACAGAAATGAGACCTTAGAACCGATCTTGGCAGAACCCATCTCTCCAGAACTGATCTTAATTTACCAGATGTGGAAGAGATTCAAGAAATGTTTATTGTCAGATCATCTGTATACAGAGACCTGTACATTCATTCATTCTCTTAACTGCTGAATCCAAAAGAGGGTCGCAGGAAGGCTGGTGTCCATCTCAGCCAACTCTGGTTGAGGGCAGAGTGCATCCTGGACAGCTCACCAGGCCATTGGCCTACTCTTTACGAATGACAGCAATGGTTCTTTTTTATGCATCTCACCATAGACAGAGACATGGCTGGCCTTTGATAACCCAGTTAGCAGTACTGGGGGGACAGCAGTGACAATCCGCTGATAGTGGAGCTTGAACCCCTGACCTTCGGATTAGTAAGCCAGCACCCTACCCCCGGGCCACTACTGCCTCTATTACAGAGTTTTATCTGTGAAACTCATTAATCCTAATTAGGGTCACGGGGAGGCTGGCGCCCATCTCAGCTGACTCTGGGCGAGGGCAGAGTACACCCTGGACAGCTCGCCAGGCCATCACAGGGCAGAAACATGCTGACGGCTATGCTGCCTACTCTTGATGAAAATCAGCAATGGTTCTTTAACATACCCCTCACCATAGACAGTGAGAGACATGGCCGGCATTTGATAAATCAGTTAGCTGTACTGGGGGTTGATATATTTTTTTATTTTAGATTACAGTATATCAATTGTGAAAAAACATGTGAAGCTGTTAACCCCCGTTAATTAAGATTCAGTTGACAAATATTTCATACACTTTGAAAAAATACCAAAGCACTTGAATGGCCAGAAGAAACATGGTCATTCCTACTGCAAAGCATGCTAAAGGCAAGAGCCAAGAAGCATTTGCTTCACTTTCAGCGGAAGACAGTCATCCTGAAGGCCTATGAGCTGGTACCAGATTCCTATCGCCAAAAATTTAGAACCTATTATAAGCCAGACGATAACACTTACGTGCAGTTCGCCAATGAAAAAAAAAAAAAAATTGACAGATGGTACAGATCAACTCAAGATTGACACCCTCGACAAGTTGAAGCAAGTTATGCCTGAAGACTTCAAGAAATATGTGCATGATGACCTCAGAACCTACCTGAATGAACAGAAAGTAGATACACTCTGAGAGGCTGCCGTCCTGGCTGATGACTACATCCTTACTCATAAGAAAATCTTTGTGAAGAGAAGTGATGAGCAAGAGAGGCCAAAGCCTTACTCCCAAGTCCTCTGGTTTCATATTTGTCCCATAAATGATGATGTTCTTATTTGTTTAATATTTATTTCATGATCTTGTTTGTTTCATAATGTAGAACTATTGTGGAGGTTGTCATGGACGCCAACTTTTCTTTCACGGGTGGAGGTGTGATGTAACAGGCACATCCTGCATCTATGGTAATGCAACAATGATGTATATCTACTATGACAAAGCCTAACAATTATGATGTAGTGATGATGTCAAAGAGGATTATATTAACTATATAAGTGCGAAAACCACTCTCTGGTCCTTGCTGAACGGACTATACTAAAACCTGGACAATCAGAAACATATCCGTGAGAATATTGCTAAAAGACCCAAGACTCTACTCATGGCAAGCTGTCTCCAATCTTCGCCTCTCATCTCCTACACTCCGAAACAACGGGCTTACGACTATCTCTCCTCCCATAAAGATTCGCCTGATTCATTGTTCATCATTACATTTATTGGCTCATCTGTAATAAATTGCTAGACCAACTTCCTTTGCCTGACCTGGTTTGTTCCAAACACTTCTGGAGCTCGCGCCAGACCATAACAGGCCATGTATACGTATATAACAATCTTTCAAAATTTGTGGTGTCTCTTTACTTTTGAAATGTCGCTGTACATGAACAAGTATAAAGTAAGGTTTAAATAATGTTTCTCTAAGAGCCGTTGTGCATCATAAATACCAGAATACAAGACAAAGGACAAAAGCATAAGACAGTTCAAAGTCATAAGGATAGACAGGTGGCGCAAAATTAGCAATGAATAATGTACTGGTGATGTATGTTATAGGATGGAGAGTGTAGAGTGACTTTACATTTTAATGTGTCAGTGCAATGTAAACTTAGCACTGACAGCAAAAATAGCAGTGTATATTAAATTATGCATAGATAGCTATAAAGTGACTCCTGCCAATTCCAGTGCAAAGTAAACAGTCCAGATGTGGATTATCCCACTTTTTCTTGGTGCAGTAAAAAGCACTGAGGTGTTAAGGATATGATGCTCTGAAACATTTTGCCTGACAACAGACAAGTGAACAGTCCATGGAAGGGTGGGAGAGGTCTTCCACAATGCTGGTTGCATGGCAAATAGAATGGTTATTGTACAGTTCTGTAAGTGTGGGGTGGGTGACCCTGATGATTCCATTAGCAGTCCTCACAATCCACCGAGGGCTTTACAATCAGGAACATTGCAGTTCCCATACAAGAAATCGATATACAGAAGAAGATCTTGATAGTCTCTTTGGAGAAGGTGCTTAGAATGGGGAGAAAGAGCCTGGTCTTTTTCAGCCTCTGCAGGAGGTGTAGACATTGCTGGGCTTTTTGATAATGGTGGTCTATTTGAGTGCCCAGGTAAGATGTTTGCCATGTCATTGTTGATGAAGCTCAAATAAGTATCACTTACAAAGAAATCACAGGGTAGTGACGACAGGGACTAGTAGGAGGAGGTCCAGTTCCAGCAGCTCTCTGCTGTTCTCTGAGTGTTTGATGGTAGCATTTCTCTGCATGTTGTCACTTCTTAGGTTTGACCCTGGCTGAGCCTGAGAGGCAGATCACATTCCAGTGCTTTATATTTTCTGCTGTTTTTGTCCAGTTTTTGTGGTTGATGTGAAACTTTATCGGTGTCTGCTTGAGTAAGTTGTTAACTCAGCATTCACTACACATGTCCAAGCTTGGGCACTTGATGGAACGGGAAGTGTGAGTGACAGGGCTCCTTCTGAAGTCAATAACCATCTCTTTTGTCTTTTCAACATTCAGAGACAGGTGGCTTTCTTGAAATCAGTCCACTAATTGCCAGAGCTCCTCTCTGCATCATTGTTTTTGATGAGTCCCATCACTGTTGTGTTATCTGCAGACCTGGTAATATAGTGGTTTAAGTACGCTTGGCAGTTTTTTATATGGTTTAATTACTCAGTACAGTCATGTGTGAGCAGGGAGAACAGTAGCGGACTGAGAACACAACTCTGGGGTGTGCCAGTGATCAGCCTGATGATCCTGGTGATGTTGTTGCTTGTATTGAGTGTAACTACTTAGGACCTAATGGACAATATTCACTGCAACATAGTTTTTCAATTTATTGTTTGTAGCCTTTTGAATCATTTGTTCAAATTTATAGTGAAGTAACCAGATATGAAAGAAAAACATGGAAAAAATGGCATATTTATGTATTCCTCTGCAATTTTTGTATCCGAATTTGTTAGTATTTGTCAGAGTGTAAAATAATCAAGTAATTTTGCACGATGTATGAAAAGAGGTAAGTACGTGTACAGCATGATGAATAATCAGAATCAGAATACTTTATACATATAAACACACACACACACACACACACACACACACACACACACGCACAAATATAT
>JAQMYF010000014.1:15163523-15173523 GCA_030014195.1 Neosilurus mollespiculum | reverse complement strand
ACACTGACGGCAATGCAGCCAACTCTTTTTAAAAGTCAGTAATGTAAGTAATCTCTTAATTTGGCATTGGAAGTGCTGTTTAGGAAATAATAATAATAATAAAAAAGCAGTATAAAAAAATCCTCATCTTAATCTCGAGTGTCTTTAGAGTTGTGTATGTGTCAGGAATAAATCTGCACAGTACTATATATACAGCCTTTTTCAGTTACTTCTGTATCATATGTTAAGGGACTTTACCACTAACTTGAACGCTGGTATTTTTTGAATATGCCTGGATTGTCTTAGATCTCATTTCCATTTCAATTTTTATGATAAATATAAGCAATGCTACAAGAAATGAAAATCTGACTGAATTGCTATGAAAATAATGAATAATGAGCAGTGCGCTCTGAATTCCATCAGGCTTCTTCTGTATCTTTCTGGCAGTTTAACATTCAACACATTTGCTTAATTTAGCAGAACAGCAACTCGGAGATAGAAGTCTACCTCCAGCATAGAACATAGAACACAGAAAACAAATATGGTAATACTGAAGTGTTTAATAGAGTCATTAAAGGAAAAAAAAAATAAAATAAAAATTCAAATGTTTGTTTGATGAGCAGTAAATCGAGACAACCCTGTTTCCTATCCATTCCCTAATTTACATAATTTTGCATATCATTTGTCTTTTTGTATTATAGTCACCACTCTTTTAACACGAAACAAATACTGGATCATGACCAAAGTATTTATAGTAAATGATGTGATTCTGGATAATACTGCATTCTCTGTCATAACTTGGGATTTATCACTTCTGTTTAAACAACAATAAATACATGTTAAAAAAAAAAGAAAAGAAAAAGTGATTTATCACATATCCACTATTCCACTGCCCTGCATATGCTGACTGTAATGCTGAACAGCTTTGTTTTTTCCTATTTAAAATACAATTGTAAAGCTCATCTTAGATTAACATCCAAAACTGACAGAGCTGTAGAATGTCTGATGGCGCAATCACGCATGGAATCACTGCTGCTAACACAGTGCTCCAGCATGACTGACAACGAGGCTGCAAGGTATTAAGGATGGTGGAAGTGTCGTTTGGAGGCTTCCCTAAGACCAGCTATGCATCTTATCTTTAAAAGGTAAGGGATGTGGAAGGAAACAGCTGGATCCTAGATTAACCCTAAAGCTTGGTTGCCCCATGCAACCTTCCATGAAGCCATGGATGTACACAACCAAGTCTCAGTGAAAATGCACTAAAATTTTAACAAGCAAGATGGAGTGAAATAGTGAAATAGTGAAAGTGATCTTTTTGCTTATTTTCATGATAGTTAACTTTGCAAAGTTGCTAATCTAGGACTAATATGTAAAAATGGACCTAAATTATTTATTAAATATCATATTTTCCTCTGGCTTTTAGAACAGGTTTTGATTTTGAAAAATATGAAGAATAATATCAGTTGGACCTACACATGTGAACTGCTCCTGAATCAACGTGATGTTTCATATTGTGGAGCGCAGACCTGACCGTTTTGTGTCTGTAGGTGAAACTGTGAGTAGTTTGTCAGTCAAACTTAATTTCATCCTCTGTTCTACACCAAAGATGAAGCTCAGAGACGGATTAATGCCATGACAGTAGGGCTGGATAATATACCTCTAAATAATCCTATTGTGATATGACCATTCATTCAGATAACTGAATATCGAAATGGACAATGATATTTTTAGTTCATACTGCCCAGCCCTAGCTTCGTGCATTATCATGATACTCCTTAAATTCAAATTATCAAATTATATATTGTAATAAATAGCAATATTAATCAATATCAGTAAGCTCTAATTTAAGTCAAAATTAACATGTGATTTCCTCACATTTCACTTAGAAGTACAACATAATTTTTAAGATTGACAGAAACAGTGATTTGATTTATATTGTGATACATAATGAGATCAAGTGATATAACAAAATAAATTGTGATAATATGTTTTTTCCATATCACCCAGCCTACATGATACAATAATTTTAAAATATATATTTGCACAAGCAAACATTTCACAATGTCTAGAGATACAGGGGATATACTCAGAAAAATAAAATACATAATCTGAATAAATAAACCAACAAACAATTCAAACAGATCCCTTACAGAAGTACTACATCCTTAAATTTGTCACAAGTTCAAGGTTTTCCAGATTAGGCGCCTTTGATTATAACCGCCTGCATGTGGTGCATGTCTTATTTCAACTTGACATTTTGGGTTTGGTCTTCTCTTTGCTATCTCTCTAAAAGCTTTGCTAAGCTCTCTAAAATACCCTCAGAACAAAAGACTGTTGATGCCTGGCAAGGGATTTTTTTTTTTTTTTTATCATCTGAAATAAAACAATCCACTGAAAGGAAAATTATCTATAAGATTTCAGATGACTGCTGATTTTTCCAAGACCAACAACTCCAGCAAATTTGGCTTAAGAGCAAACATCTACAGTTAGAAAGAGACTGGACAAATTTGACCTGCATGGGAGTAAGACTACAATTTGCCAGTGACCATTTTGGCATAGACCAGGCCTTTTAGAATTATGTGCTTTGGATAGTTAAGTCAAAGATGGATTTGCTTGGCCATATTCAACCCTGCTGAAAACTCAGGATCTCATGCATCTTGGTCTGGCCAGTTTACCAACTGAATTAGAAAGCTGAAAAATAACTCAATTGATCACCTACAGAGTTTTGGAAGATGGGAGCTGATCAGGATCAACAGTTTTTCAGCAGGGTGGTCAATATTTTTTTTCTCTAATATCCTTATTGTTGTGTAATTTTCTTAGAAATAATTTGAATTATGCATTAGAAGCCACAATCCAAAAAATCTATCCCAACTGTAAAGCATGGTGTGAGAAAGGTTTGCACTGCTTCAGGCAATGGGCAGGGCAATGGTCATTGACTGAACTATGAATTTTGTATCATATGAAACAGTGTTTGAAGATAATGAGTGGTGATTTCTTAGAAGGTTGGCATTGAGCCAGAGGTCGACCTTTCAACTGGATTATAATCGTGAGTACATTAGTAAACCTTTCATGAATGGCTCAGATAAAATGGAACAGAGTTATGGAATGGCCGAGTCAAAGCCAGGATTTGAAAAGGGCAGTGCATCAAACATCTTTCGATTGAAAGAAGAATGGATAGACATTTTAGAAACTGATGTCAGAGACTGGTGGTTAATTATACAAAAGAAGTTCTGTAAAGTATTTCTGTTAAATATATTATTGAATAAAGCTAATTACCTCCGCCAAGGAGGTTATATTTTACCCTCAGATTGTATGTGTTTGTTAGCAGGATTTTATGAAACATTAGGTTTGGATTTTCATTGAATTTCCACCGGAGCTGAGGCTTTGGACAAGGAAGACTTCATTAGATTTTGAAGATGATCCAGATCGAATTTTTGATCCAGGAATTTTTTTAAAGGATTCTTTAATAGTGTGAGATAGGACCCTTTGTTTTGGAAGTGTGGTAGTACAGTAAACCCAGCAGGGTGTTCTGTGTACTTACCCTGGGTTTACACTGGGGCACAGTGTCCGCGATCTTCGCGATTCAAAAAAGCATAGACCTCCACAATTTATAAGCATGCTTGGAGCATGATTGGGGTATAAAAAGGAGGCAGGGTGCATTTAAGAGATGAAACTTGAAGAAATCATAACCCTAACCCTAACCAAAGTTCATCAAGATCCCCTATGATGACACATCAAGGTACGTTATGCTCTGTTAAGGTCTGTTGGGTCTGTTAAGGTCTATTAAGCTCTTATGCGCTCTACCATGCATCCCACGTTCTTTTTCGATTAGTGTCACATCGCAAGACATTGACATTGACTCTCAAAAATGTTGCCACGATCTGCGGTATCATCACAAATCCACCAAGTTTCCTCAAGATCATCACAATTCGATCCCGCGACCCCCCACGCTTATCACAATTCTCCTAAATTGTGGAAATCGCGGACATGATGCCCCAGTGTAAAAGCAGGGTTAATGTTAACTGCAAAACATTATATGCAGATTTTCATAAAATATCTAGAAGAGGTGGGATTTTGGACACGGAAGACTCTGATGAGGATGATTTTTGACATTTGGTTTTTTGTCATATTGGTGATATGAGGTGGAAGTTTCTGCTCTCTTGCTTGGTGGAGGTTTGCTCTCTCAGAGTTTACTTGTTTTTCTTAGATTTGATCAGGTATATCATGTATGTTTACAGATACTGTATTGAAGTGGATGAACTGTATACTTGTTCAAATTGTTCAAATTTAAAAAAAATGGGATGTACTTAGTTCAAAAACAGCATTGAATACATATCCAATTCAACTCCATGGCAAATTCAGAGATGCTGCCTTGTTATGCAGCAGGAAGTAGATGCGAGGGTGTAGGGAGGCACTAAACTGGAGAATAAAAGGTCTTCAGTAGTAAATGGAAATAAGCATGACCCATGGGTCGGGTTTGATGATGATGATGATATGAGATATTTTGCAAATATATAGTTATATATTTATATTATAAACTGAACACACATCTAGTAGCTATGACACTCAGAAATGACATTGTCGCCATAGGCAAGATAAAAACACAAATATAGATTTTCCCCATTTTCCCACTGACCCATCCCTGATTTAAGATTGACAAAAACAAATGAAAATACTTTCACCCTTTTTATCTTTCAAATGAAAGGTAGTTTTTTTATGCAAACAAATCATTCTAAATTTCTGATTAGTGAAATGAAATTTCATGAATTCAATGAAGTCTTTCCAAGCAGATTCTTTTTGTTATAAAAATATACTTCTTTCTTTTAAAATAATATACAGACTTTTTAGTGGTGAATATTTTTTACTATCAAGCTAAACAGCAAAGCTGTTGGTTTTCTCTTTTTGATAGAAAGTATTAATATTTCATGAGAGTGAGAGAGAGAAAGAGAGAGAGAGAGAGAGAGAGAGAGAGAGAGTGTGAGAGAGAGAGAGCGAGAGAGATAGAGAGAGAGAGAGAGAGAAACAGAGTGTACAGAGACACTGGATCATCATATTGAGGCTTTTTGCTTCCTCTCTCGTGTCTTCTGCTTGGTCGTTTTGTTTTTTTTTGTTTGTATATATATATATATATATATATTTTTTTTTTTTTTCAGGAAAAAAAAATTAGCTCCCAGGCTTCAGCACTTTTTGCATAATTGAGTTTTGTTCATGAGTCTCTAAAAACTGAGATACCCACTGTTCAACAATCAGCCAAAGGAAAAAAAACAGAACAATGGTGTTCTCTTAAAGAAAACATCATAAAGCCAAAAATTTCAAAACACATATTACAAAAGAAAAAAAAAATTCCTCTCTCAAACTACACTTTAAGGAAATAAAATCTTAACCTTACAGTTCTCTTCTTGAGGAAAAAAAAATGATTAAAATTTAAAAGTTAGATACAAAACATTTGGATGGTAAAAAAGTAAATGAAAATGAGAACTGAAAAAATACCAATGCTACAAAGAAGTGTCAAATATATGTACATGACCCTGTATTCCTTAAATTTCAGACTGTGTGTGTGTGTGTGTGTGTGTGTGTGTGTGTGTGTGTGTGTGTGTGTGTGTGTGTGCGTGTGTGCAGGTCTGAGACGCAGCAGCTTCTCTGTGTTTTTCTAGACCTTTGCACTCACACATTATCACATAAATGATATTCAGGTTCAGTGCTCCTGCACTTATTTTGTTTATTCGTGCGAATTTAAGTTCATCAGCAGTCTATATTATCTGGTTTTGTCTTTTTTATCACTTACATTTCTAAGAAGACTGTCAACAAGGTTTGAAAGACTGTTGCTATATAAAAAAAAGTCCTTCTCTGTCACCAGATGACGCTGGAGATGCTCGTCTCACGTGGTAGCAGTGGCAACATGGCATTATTGGCATGTTGTTCCTCCAGTTGCTGCTGCTGCTCAGTGCGCTGTGCTTTGCCTTGTGTGCGCTGTCCGTTCAGCAGAGTCATAGGAATGTTGCAGTAAGTATGATGAGTGCCCAGCGTTGCCAGCGGTGGCACATCATACCCATAGCTGCGGTAATAGTGTTTCTGTCCTAGTGGAGCTTGGCAGCTGCTGTTGCGGAAGGCAGAGCGCAACTCAGGTCGCGCGGCAGCCACAGCTGTGGAGGCGGCAGTGGCCATCGACAGAGCTGAGACACTTTGAAGCTCACCAGCATCCAGAGCCTGCTCATGTGAGAGCTCATGTGAAAGCTCATGTGAGAGCGCACGCTCACGCTGCTTGAACGGCATCTCGTAGCGTAGCCGCTTCCAGAACTTGCTTCCAAGTTTGTTACCCTCAGGCCCAGGCCAGCGAATGACGGTGAGCAGCTTGATGGTGTGCTTAAGTGCCTCAACTTCCTGGTAATTGATGGTGTCACGCAGCTCGGCACACTCTATCAATATCACCTTGATCTCACCGCTCGCCAGCATGCTGCGCAGACGCGTCTCCAGCTCAAAGATGCTCCAGCCACGCCGCACCACATAGCTTGGCGTCATCACAATGATGAGCCGTCTGCTCTGGTCCACACAGCGGGCAACATCTTCAATGTAGGCTTGGAAGGAGATGGAAAGGAGAAAGGATTATAATTACAGGCACATGCAGGCATCTTCAAAAGTACAGGAACAACAAAGTTAAATTAATTGTTTTTGCTGTGCACTGAAGACACTGTCTGTGAGATCAAAAGACAACAAGGTTATAGCTTTAATTTCCTGGTATTTACATCTAGATATGTAAAACATAAAACACAACACTTCTTTCGGATGCTTCCATTGGGGGTCGCCATAGTGTATAATCCTTTTCCATCAAGCTCTGTCCTTTGCATCCTTCACTTTCATCCCAGACACCCACCACATCCATAAATATTTTATTTAGCCTCTCTCTTCTCCTACCAGGCAGTTCCATCCACAACATTCTTCTACCAATATACCCTTCATCCATCTTCCACACATACCCAAACTATCTCAATCTGGCCTCTTTCACTTTATCCCCAAACATAGTCCTACATGTGATATCCCTCTAATACATTTGTTTCTAATTCTGCCCATACTTGTCACTCCCAGAGAAAATGGCAGCATCTTCATCGCTGCCTAAACCATACCGCATTGGTGGCCTCACTATCTCATTAACCTTTTTCTTCCCTCCTGCAAATACCCTTCTATCACAAAACACTCTTTATTTCTCTACCACACTCTCCATTACCTTGGGTAGTTCACCACAAGTATTTAAATCCATCAGCCTTTGTCACCACTACTTCTTGCAGCCTCACTCTTCCGTCATCCTCCCTTCATTCACCAAATTGCACTCTGTCTTACTCCTGTTGACTTTCATTCCTCTTTTCTCCAGTGCATTCTGTACCTCCACCTCTCTAGACTCATCTCCACTCGTTCCCTGCTCTCTCTATGGATCACAATTTCATCCACAAACATCATAGTCCATGGAGACTCTTGTCTGATCTCATCCATCAAGCTGTCCATGACCATTGCAAGCAAGAAAGGGGTCAGAGACAATTCTTTATACAATCCTACCTCCACCATAATCCAGTCCATCATTTCTACCTTACTGCTGTTACACTGTCCTCATACATATCCTATACCACCCTCACATACTTCTCCGCCACTTCTAACTTCCTCATACAGTATTACAACTCCTCTCTTGGAACTCAGTGAAATGCTTTCTTCAAATCCACAAATACGTGTTGCAATTCCTGACCTTCCCTGTACTTGTTCAGCAACATACTCAAAGCAAATATGGTATCTATGGTGGCTTCCATGGAATGACACCATTCTGCTGTTCACAGATCACCACCTCTTGTTTCAGTCTAGATTCCACTACTCTTTCCAATAATTTCATGGTGTGACTCATCAACTTCATGCCTCTTTAGTTACTGCTGGTCTGCACATCTTCCTTGTTCTTGAAAATAGATACAAGAACACTTCTTCTTCACATCTCAGGCATCTTCTCACGTTCAAAGATTTTGTTGAACAGTCTGGTTAAAAACTCCACTTCTGTCTCACCTAGGCATGTCCATGCCTTCAGTGGGCCAACTGCCTTTCCACTCTTAATCCTCTTCATAGCAGCTCTTACTTCATTCTTACTAATCTCTTGTTTAGTAAGAATTTACGTAATGCTTAATTTTCCAACCACCTCTCTCTCTCTCTCTCTCTCTCTCTCTCTCTCTCTCTCAATTTCATCATTTATGAACTTCTCAAAATTCCCAGCACACTCTCTGCACTTGTCAGCACATTAGTAGTGCATTCTTTAGTTACACCTTTTCTTGCTAGATCCCTCTGCCTAACCAGTTGTAATAAATACTTTCTTTTTGTTCAGCTTCTCATACAACTCATTAAATGCCTCTTCCTTAACTTTTGCCAACTGTATTTTCAAATTGTGCCACATATCTTTGTACTCCTTTCTACTCTATTCATTTCTCTGGGTGTCCCACTTATTTATTTATTTATTTATTTATTGCTAATCCTTGATGCTTTCTTTAACTTCCCAATTCCACCACCCAGCATCTTTGTCCTCTTCCTCTGCCCAAATACCTAGCTTTCTCCCTCACTCCAGCTACTATAGCTATCCAGTCATCCAGCATTCCCTCACTGCTACCTAATGCCTATTTTACCTCCTCTCTAAATTTCATAGAGCAGTCTTCCTCATTCAGCTTCCACCATCTGGTTTCTGGTTCACTTTTCTCTCTCCTGTCCTTCTGCTGTCTAGCAACCCTATCCCCTGCCAGCACCTTAAAGTTACTAATCACTTTGAGGATGTCTCCTGCATAGGACACAGTCTTCCTACAATCACCTTCCTCCACTCATATATGTCACTCTGTTCATTCCTCTTGGTAAATTATGTATTTACGATTGCCGTTTCCATTCTTTTCACAAAACTGACCAAAATCTGCCCTTCCATGTTTCTCCCCATGCCAGTCTACCTGCCCATCCCTTACTCATCTCTATCCTATGCCCATCATGGTCTGTGCCAATCTCCACTCTTTTATCCATGGGAACACTCTTAACTCCATCACTCTCACTCCATCTAACTCCTTCCAGAAGTCATCCTTCTCTTCCCAATCACACACTATTTTTGGGGCATATGCACTGATGACATTCAACATCAATTCTTCAATTTCTAGTATGTATGTATTTAAAATTTTAAAATTTGAATATGAATATGAATACAGAAATTGTGATAGCTTTGGAGTGAGTAATCATATTTCCTTTATTTAAAGACATGTAATTCTGAAATGGAGAACTGTCCAATGAAATCATCTCTAATAAAAAAAAAATATATATATTTAAAATATTTAAATTGTCACTGATTATACCTATAGAAGAGCAATTGTATGATTTACTGTATTATTAGCTCCCGCCACATAGAAGGGGGAGCTACTGGAATGGGTGGCGTCTGTCCGTCCATCCCTTCTGTCCATCTGTCACACTTTGGTTTCTGGATGATAACTTGGGAATGCTTGCTTGGATTTGAATACAATTTGGTATGTGGGTTTGTCTTACAGGTACCTCGCCTGGGATTGGTGCACGCCAAAATCCACACTTAATAAATGAGCCAGCTGGACTTCATTTATTTAACACAACAGTTTGGTTTCCGGACGATAACTTGAGAATGCTTGCTTGGATTTTAATGAAATTTTCTATGCGGGTTTGTCGTACAGGTACCTCACCTGGGATTGGTGCACACCAAAATCCATGCATAATTAATGAGCCAGCTGGACTTCATTTATTTAACACAACAGTTTTGATTTTGGTTCATGGAAGAAATATATAAAGTTTAAAAAAATAGACCGCAGGGGTCCCAAGCTCCTGCCACCCAGGAATGTGTATGTTAAAGTTGATCTATAACTTCCTTAAAACAAAATCAAAACTGTTTCCACCTGGTCTCTCCTACACATCATAAAACTGTTGAAAAACTTTTTTTGTGTGATTGATTGTATGCTTTTATTTTCTAAAGGCAAAATAAACAACTGTAAAATGAATATATATA
>JAQMYF010000014.1:15124214-15137785 GCA_030014195.1 Neosilurus mollespiculum | reverse complement strand
CCTGCGATGGCCTGGCGAGCTGTCCAGGGTGTACCCCGCCCTCGCCCAGAGTCGGCTGAGATGGGCGCCAGCCTCCAACGACCCTAATTAGGAATAAGCGGTTCAGAGAATGAATGAATGAATGAATGTTTCAGGGAATTAGTCTGTTAGCCTTTTCACTAATCCTAGCAACCATTTAAATATACATTAATATGTTTTCCACTCAAACTGCCTTACAGGAATTATACAGGAAAACTACATATTCCAGTTTTTTTTTAAATATATAACTTCCCGTCCATATATCCATCGTGTTTTTTTACATCCTGTTATAGACCTTTAGTACTTTAAACTGTTTAAACTCTAAGGGATGAGGCACACATGTATTAAATTAAATTTCATTCTCCCTGACAGTAATTTCTATTCATAAGAAGCAAAGTACTGACTAAAGGATTTTGTGTACCCATATAGTTGTCTATAAAAATGCAGATGTTTGCCAGGCATTAAATAATACTCCCAAGGCCACTGATATCTCTCTTTACTTTATTATTGTCACACACGCAGCTTGCATCAGCAACAGCACGTCCCACTTGCGTTCTTTTCCTCCCTGGAAGCAACGCGCTTCAGCCACATGAGGAGGACTGCAATCCAAGGATGCTGTGCATGTGTAAAGCATGCAAAGCTGTAGCTCAGTGGAGCTAAACTAGTGCTAAAAAGGAATAATTAAATAGATTTAGGCACGACTTAAGGGCAGAATTCCCTATAGATATCACTATTGATAGGTGTCCGAGGCTGGTGTTAGAAGAATAGTGTAGCTTCTTAAAGGGCTTTGGAGGAAATAAATAAATAAATAAATAAACACCACACTTTTCTCTTTCATTAGTTGATATCAAAGTTCATTAGTATCACCTATCTTGTTAGTTTAATTGTTCGTTTAACAAGTTCATGTTTCGTGTTCCTATTCATGTTTGGTGGTGTTTTGCTTGGTGAAAGCTTGTCTTGAACTTCAGGGTTCAGAATTGTGTAGGCTACATGATGAAATAATTCATCTCAGCTGTTAAGCCATCAAAAAAATCAACACCTTGTGACCAATTAATCAATTAGAGACATCAGTATTCTTCAAATTTCACATTGAAAATGTAATTTTCTGATATCCTTCATTGTGTGTTGGAATATTAATCATGGTGTACACTAAACTGCTGTGCTTCATCTGGCTTTTAGCAAATTCAAATGTGTACAACAATGCACTAACAACAAACACCAACCATTCAGAGGATTAGGTATACTGTGAAGCAGGTTTATTTAGGGTATGGTATGTTGGTCTGAGGCATCTAACTTTTTGTAGTTTAAATCTTATTTTTGTTTCTCAAAGTGACTTTGGTTGTAGGTTGTAAAAACAAGCACAGATGTAACTGCTTCATTATTCATGTTATTCATTCAAATTATTTCTTTTTGTATGCTCTCGTTGTTTTTGCAGTATCAAAAAATAACAACAACAACAACAATAACATTCAAATCACCCAATGCTAATGGAATATTAATATTTTAAAAATGTAAATACACCCAGATGGCAACATTTAAGTTTTTAACCTAGGGTTATAGTTCTAAGGTTAAAAAAACAAACACTTTATTTTGTGCATTAATGTTTCCATTGGATTTAGAACTTAAAAAAAAAAAAGCTTGTAAGACAATAATAATGATTATTAGGATCAGTGATGTTATCAAACCTGACATTCAACTTGGCATTTGATAAAAATAAAAGAAAAGGTGTGTGTGTGTGTGTGTGTGTGTGTTGGGGGGGGGGGTCTGATAAGAAACAGCTATTGTGCAAGAATTTCTGCCTGAGCTTCTCACTAGTAATTACAGTTCACACAGTGGCACTTGAACACTTTCTCCATTTAACATGTTGTAATTCAGGTAATTCTTTTCATTCTATGATGCCCTGAGTGTTATGTCAAGATCAAGAACTTTATTTAAGAATCCTTTGACCCAACCCCTTCCATCTTACAATATTATTAAGTAAAATTGAAGATTATTGACAGACAGATCTCTCATCAGGACTCATTGAAGGGGTGTGGTGTATTAGAGAAAGAGAGAGGGGGGTTGAAAGAGGAATAATCACCTCTGTGTATCTGGGACATGAGCATCCCTTCAGGGAGCTGTGGGCATGGCCTGCTGGCTTATTGAAACTGATTCCCTTAAACTGAGAGCAAATTGAAAATCTGTTTCTTTCTCCCTTGAGCTCACTGGAGTGCTACAATTAAAGGAGACAATTGCTGTTTGGAATTAAGTTCAAGGCACTCACATTAAGTCCCCTTCATCCCTATCTTGCTCCCTGCTCTCCTATCTGCCTTACAGCCATCTATTATACTCAAGCCCCGGAGAGGGACAGCCTTGAAGCACTTGCAGTAACAGCAAGAAACCTCCAGAATGTCGAGCATCAAGGTGGCAAAAAAGAAAAAAAAATATATATATATATGCATGACTTCAGAAAAACAAAACACAACAGCTTCGTAGACTTATTGACATCCTATATGCCACATCCCTTGGCTCATGACTAAACCCCCCTTCCTCCCTTTCAGCACAGATGCCTGCCAATGCCTGTTAGAGGACATTATGAATAACCTCACCCTGACAAGCACTTCAGAAAAGTTTTAGCTTCTTTTGAAACATGACTACACTGCAAAAACCAAGCCATGTTACCAAGTAGTGATGTCTTGAATATAGTCTAATTGATCAAGTAGTTCAATATTCTAACAATATCATAAACAAAATATGAAATCATTCAATTTTTACTAATTTCATGTTCTTCATTTTCTAAATTTATCAGCAGATACATGGATTTGCTTATTTCCAGTAATAAATACTTATCTACAAAAAATTAATATTTCAAGCATGAAGGTAGTACAGGATGTCTACTGTAATTTTATAATTAATCATTTGTTGGAGGTAAGGTGGATGTTCTGTCATTTAATTTGTTAAGTATAAACAGCACTGGAGCATAAGTGAAAAAAGTACACTAAAATGAGATTATGTATTTATTTTTGTTTATTTATATATAAATTTTTCAATTATGATAGATGCAGGTGCATAACAGCAGTATAATATCTTGTCGTTAACTCTCTTAAAGGAAATTAGTATACACTGTGCAGAAACTTTAAAAAGCAAACTAAAATTAGATTTAAATTTTAATTGTAAATATTTTAATTTTAATTTTTAAGCCTACTCAAATGGAAAGGTTATTTTTCCATTTTATATCATGATAATGATGAGGTCGACTGCTCCAAATGACCAGACGACTGACAAACTGCGTGTCATTTTGATTCAAGCATTATCTTCTTAGAATAATGGTTTAAATCCAAAGATATCAGAACCGATCAGATCTCCCGGTTCCTGTTTAGTATACACTAACAAGTAATACTAGATCAAGACTATATATAAGATGCTAGATACATTCAAAACATCAATTAAATTTTTTGGGTGAAAAAACAGACAGACAATGTTAAATCTGTTGAAATATTTAGCCAATTTGTTCTGTTCTAAAGTTCAAGGCCCTTCAATTTGTTTAATGGAATGTCAGGCAGTGCGAGGCGCGCCACTGAACACAATTCATCAAATAAACTGCTTGTAATTTCTCCGCTGCGACTGAAGGAAATAAACAGAGCATGGGGTTGAAATGTATATGTTCATTAGAGCCCACAACAAAAGGGTAGCAGGTCAGGGTTCTAAAGATTTTTAAATGATAAAACATTAATAACCAGAGAGGTGGTGTAAATTACTGCTGCTGTTGCATGTCTGCCTTATAATCACACTTCAGTAGGTTCTATATACAAGATATTACCCACTACTGGATTTGTTTGTGCTTGAAAAACATTAATTTGATAGAAATCATGTACATTATATTATTCTGCAGTATTTACACAAACAGACTCACTAATCCTTCTACTGTGACCACTGACCATAGACTGTTGTGATTGCATCACCTGACCCCTGACCCCCACAACCACACACACACACACACACACACACACACATACGCTTGAAACTCAGCGAGTACATAGAACAAATTGGGGAGAATGTAAGTGATGTTTAAAATGGTGAGTAAAACCCGTTAATATTATCTACTGGGGGCAGTGTTGGCCCGGTTGTAGGGTGATGGATTACTGATCCCAAGGTTGGGGGTTCGAGCCCCACTATCACTGGGTTATCACTGCTGTCCCCCAGTTCAGCAAAATGGGTCATCAAAGGCCGGCCATGTCTTTCACTGTCTGTGGTGAGAGGCATGTAAAAGAACCATTGCTGATTTTTGTCAAGAGTAGGTTGCATAGCCGTCAGCATGTTTCTGCCCTGCGATGGCCTGGTGAGCTGTCCAGGGTGTATTCTGCCCTCGCCCAGAGTCGGCTGAGATGGGCATCAGCCTCCCTGCGACCCTAATTAGGATTAAGTGGTTCAGAAAATTAAACGAATGAAATGAAATTATGTATTGAAAGCAGTTGTGGCTCATCCATTAGAGTCGCAGGAAGTACTGTTTTTTTGTTGTTGTTGCTGTTGTTGTTTTTTTTTTTTTTTTGTTTGTTTGTTTGTTTGTTTGTTTGTTTGGTTGGTTTTTTTGGGTGATATTTATTGCCTTTTTCACTGATTTATTTTGACATTTCCTAGCAGCCATACATGTCTCCAGCTCTAGCATGTCAAACAGAGATAATTAGTTTTATCAAAATTAAAAACTTTACTGAAGAAAGGTAAAGCCATATTTAGCTCATTTAAAGTTTTACTGGATTGTTAGGTCAATTTATATGACTATAAATAAATAAGACAGCCTTGCTTGCTTTTGATACTAAACAGTGGTGTCAGTGTTCAGGTCTGATCATAAATTCTATTATTTTGCCATTTTGTAGACCTATGTTCAAATAGACTGATTTCATAAACTATGCAACACTCAGGGTTAATACTTTGATACTGTAGAATGTATTTATATGACAACAACACAGTCTGCACAGTCTGACTGGTCAATGCGGGGGAAATCAATAATATATTGTCCAGCATCGACTGTACTAAAGATGTTTGGTTGAGATTCTCCTGTATAGACCTTGCGCTCGGTTAAACAGTAGTTTATATTGCATTTAGCCAGGATGGCATGGTGACTCAGTGGTCTGAACTGTTGTCTCATAGCAAGAAGGTTCTGAGATTAAACCCCACAGTCATCTGGGGCCTTCCTGTGTGGAGTTTGCACACTCTACCCTTGCCTGCTTGGGTTTCCACCCACAGCCCAACAACATGCACATTAGGTCAACTGGTTACTTTGATTTCCTCATAGATGTGAATGTAAGTGTCTATGTTTGTTTCTCTCCTGTAACAGACTAACTAGATTATATACTAGAATGTTTACAGTATACAAACAACCACCCACCATGCATCCCAACCCCTTCTTGCCTGATGTCAGCTGGGAATCTACCTGAAATACCCAGGATACACAAGCAACAAAAACAAAATACACAATTTTTTTTTTTTTATCACCACCATTGATTGAATAATAAATTCCCAATTATCAACTAAATGATAATTAAATGTAATAAATGAATAAAAAGGGTGAATGAGTCAAGGCTGCGTGTACTTTCTCTCAAAACAAGCCTGTGATGGGATGCACATAGAGCACATTTATCAAAATTGATCCTTTCTAGGCCTGATGTCGCTTTGGGAGAACACACCACTTTTGGAAGCCTAACATGATTAAAGTCTTTTACTGAACAGCAGTTATTTTTACTCTTTTGGATTTTGGATGTTGTCGTAAAAACATTTCCAAGAAACCGTCCTCCAGGAAAAAGGGAGTTACTACAATGTGCAACAGTGGAGCAGCCATGGTCTGAATGTTAGAGAAGCAGATTTGTGATTAAAAGTTTCCGGTTTTGAGTCGCAGGACAGGAAAATATCCACGGCTGAAGTGACAAAGCACTTAACCCCTAAATACCACCTCTGCACAACCGGGTACAGGTTTGCTGCCCACTCCTCCAGTGCCTAGTGGTTGTGTGTGATGTCTACTGGTAAAACTTACTACTACTGGAGATTCAGTGAAGGGTTAATATTTTACCTGATTAAGCCGTGATGCCAAAACAAATTAGGAATACCTGTCCACCTGCTCATTCATACAATTATATAATCATTCAGGCATGAAAAGCTTCGATATTTGTTTACTTTGAACTTCAGAATAAGGAAGACATAATTGTTACGGTTTGCATTATTCATGCTAAAAAATTACACAGATAAAAATGCAAACAAACAAGATAAATACACCTCAGAATTTTTTCTGAGAATTTTTTTTTTTGTTTGTTTTTTTTTTTTACAGATATAAAAGAATTTTAAAACAGTTACTGTAAAGAATAAGCATTAACCTGGTATACATTCAAAATTTTAATAAGGTTGTCTATAACATTAGCCACTTAGCATTTAAAAAAGTTTGGTTTGATCCAAACTAATATTACTAAAATAAGAATTCCTATTTCACACACCCATTCTAATCTTAAAGAGGAATTTAGCCCAAACTTAATAACAGCTTGCATACAGCTTGCATCTCATTCTTTGATGAAATGAGCAGATGCTTGTCTGATGTATGTAAATAAAATGTAAAATTGTGTGTTGATGTGCCTAGCTTTATTTTATTCAGAAGTTCTCTAGTTTATATCTGATTTCTTGCAGACATTGTGCTTTCTTGACACTGACATATCTTCCTATTCTTGCGATTTCGCACCCTTGCCAGAGTGAAAAGAACATTGAATGATGGCCATATCAAACAGGCTAATGCGAACTTTTGAACACATTCTAGCAGATTGCAACTTGGTACATGTCATTAAAAATCACCTGATGATGAAAATATACATATTTTTTACAATGAAATTTATTGCAACTTAAGTCAATTCTACACAGACACAAAAAAAAAGAAAAAAAAAACGGCAAAAAAAAAAAAAAAGAAAAAAAAAAAAAAGATTTGAAGCAGAAATAAATGCTCCCGCAAGTTCTTTTACGGCATCTTTTGAGAATCATTCAAAGTGCTATTTTCTTCCCTAGGAAAAAAAAAAATGCAAAATGGATTCTAAACAAAACCATGATGTTAAATGATGTTTAGTGTATATTCATTGATTGGATGAAAGAAGAAACCTTCAAGATTTGCAATAAGTACTTTAAAGATCTAAAGAAAATGTATCCATTTATTTTTTCATTCATTTATTGATTTGCTGAATCACTAGATAATGGGGGGGCTGGAGCTGGCTCTGGATGAAAGCAGGATACACCCTGAACATCACAGGGCCAAGGGGAGAAAAGAAGGCAAGGCGAGCATGTCCTGGAACTCGTGGAGGATGAACTTGGGGTCATTGCACTTTGCTTAGCAGGGGCCCTAATGGGTTCCTGCTGGTTGAACAGTGGGAACCCTCATAAATAAAAATGTAAGGTTTTTTTTCTTCTTTCACGGCTTAAAACTGAGCTTATGAAAATGTGATAGGGACATGTTTCCGGTGTCCTTAAATGTCAAATTTCTTTCTTTGAATGTCTTGTATTGGTCTCTAGGTGTACATTGTGCTTATATGAAGTGATTGTGCCATTCACTATAAATGTACCCACAGCAGTCAATAAAAGAAATGTAGCAAAGTAACCTTTGTATGAAACATGTATTGCTTTTATTGTTCAGGCTTATAAAGGTCTTAAGTCAGCAGTGTCTTACCGGTGTCCACGTCCTCACTGCCAAAGTGGTTCCTATAAAAGAGCATGAGTTCAATCCTGTAGCACTTATACAAGGTGACCAGGAAGACAAGCAAGAGAAGAATGGCACCCAGTCCACCGGCTAGCTCCACTGTGTACATGAGCTCTGCTGAGAAACACACACACAGAAAGAGGGACAAGAAGAGAAGAAAGATTTATTCTTGCACAATGTCTCTAATGAATTAACATTTGACCAGAAAAAAAGGAGACACCACAATAATTCTTTAGGTATTTGCTTGGCTCAGAGCTTGTTAGACACTACTTCCTCTGACACACACATGCACACAGACACACACACACACACACACACACCACAAGCTTTTTGTATAATAGAAACGCTGCTTGGGACCAGCTTCCTGTGGGCCACAAAGATCCAACAGGATCAAATGATTAGTGTTCAAGCAGCCAGTTTCATAAATGATCGAAGGTTCCTCGCAGCCTTGTTATCCATCATCCCAATAGCCACGACAACAAGCTTAAAAGCTGTATCGAGGGTAATACAGAGGGAGGCAACACCCAAGCAGAGGAAGTGATGCAGAGAAGGATGTAAGCCATTCTGCACCATTCTGCCAATTAGACATAGTTAAGGCACATTTTCCCCTGCAAAAGAATCACAGTTGTGCAGCTTTGTTGCAAAGAATGAATTGCTACAGTCCAAATCCTCCAAACCACTTAAGAAAAATCGATTTGGGTCTAACTCATCACGGATTCGATTGGCACTTTCCAATACGGCTTCTTCTCGGATATGTGTAGCATAGCAGTTAGATAGAATATACGGGCTAAAGAGGAGCTGGACTTGATTTGTGTGTGCATGAGTGTGTGTGTATGTGTGTGTGTGTGTGTGTGTGTGGACTACTTGGTGCGCTGCAGGATTTTTCAGACCGTAGGCATGGCCCATCAGCTGAC
This sequence comes from Neosilurus mollespiculum, assembly GCA_030014195.1. Classification (NCBI taxonomy): domain Eukaryota; kingdom Metazoa; phylum Chordata; class Actinopteri; order Siluriformes; family Plotosidae; genus Neosilurus; species Neosilurus mollespiculum. The sequence goes on along the minus strand of JAQMYF010000014.1, from coordinate 15,129,154 downwards.
TAATGTTAGCTTGTTCTTTCTACTATGGACTGCATTTGTCTCAATCCATCACATAACCCCAAACAAGCTCAATCCATCACAGCAGCCCACACAAGCCAATTTCAGACCACAATGGCCGAAAAGGCAACATGGGAACATACAGACTCTCTCTCTCTCTCTCTCTCTCTCTCTCTCTCTCTCTCTCACACACACACACACACACACACACACACACACACAGTATGTGTATACGTCTACACAGGCATAAAAGCTGTAAATGGCTTTTAGAGCCATACTATATTACCAACTTAATCTTGCGTCTGTCCCTGTCCTCCTCTTTTCCTCCACTCTCATTCTCCCTTCTCTTGGATCTGATGTGTCCTAACTATATCTGCCTTGTCCATCAATGACACCTCCATCACTGCTGCTCTCTCTCTCTTCCTGTCCATCGCTCTTTCTGCTCCTGACCATTGTGTAGATTAAGACGAATTATCCATGAACTGGCAGGTCTATGCTTCACTTATGTGCCAATAGATTTTACAAAGCCACTTGGTGTTGTGTGATTCATCATTCCCTCTCTCTCTCTCTCTCTCTCTCTCTCTCTCTCTCTCTCTCACAGATGGAGCTGCTGCCATCTCGATCTGTCAGAGCTGATATTTGGACGGCAGCTGCTGAGGAATCAGTCACTGATATTTGCTCTCTTCTAGGAAAGGAAAACACAGGGGTGACTCAGGAAAGAAGCTGAAAAAAGCGAGAGTGGGGGGAGAGATGAGAAAGGGAAGATGGATGAGGTTCATTGTTTGCAGGCTTAGTGTCATGCAAATGGAAAAGGAGCTAGCTGATTTGCGTTCCCGACACAGAATGTATCTTGTGTGTTTGTGTGGTTGGAAAAAAAAATAAAGAGAAGAACATAATGCTTTGTTTAATGCTTTGCAAACATGTGGCTTGCAGTGAGGAAACAGTTCACATGCTGAGAGTCAAATGCTGTACTAAAGCCTGTAAATTTGATCATTAATTTGTCTTCTAACACAGTCCTTGCATTTATTTTTACTATGGTGTTTACTGAAATTGAGCTGAATTATTCCAACCTTGATTTAACACTTTTTATATGGGATTTTTTCAAACACACACACACACACACACACACACACACACACACACACACACACACACACACACACAAGCACTTATCTTACCACTTAGCCACCTTTGCCTCTTTACGCTCAAAAACAAGAGTACATGGAGAGTGCAAACCTCTGCCAAGCCCAGAATTTGAAAGAAACTGAAATCCACTGATAGTGTACTAAAACAGTAGTGTGTCAGTCCCTTTTTAGTGGTGGCGAAATGTTTCTAACACTCTTAGATACCTTATAATTTCTTGCAATGTCTTACATTTCATATTAAATACTAAATTTTTACAATGTTTATTAGTTTGATCCATCTGGATAAAACTTTATTTACTCACAGCTAAATAGCTCTTACACAAGCACAACATATCCCATCCTTATCTGATCACGTTTTGCAGAGATATAAGCTTCTGAACTTTTTAATGGGATTTCCCATGTTAGATTTAAATTTAAACTGGATCAGATCTGCATGAAAATTGGTGGAACATCAAAGCTATTGATCCTAAATAAACATAGTAGATTTCATTCAAATCAGAATTATTTTGACAGAGATATATTTTTTTTATCATTATTTTGCACATTTTAAGGGATTTCTTTATTACAATTTTGCAAATTTTTTTGTGATGTAATCAGTGCATAGATTTTTACCAAAGTTTAATGGAGATATCCTTGGGTAATCAATTACCCATCACACACATTTCAAATTCATTCATTCATTCATTCATCTTCTGAACCGCTTATTCCTAATTAGGGTCGCGGGGAGGCTGGCGCCCATCTCAGCCGACTCTGGGCGAGGGCGGGGTACACCCTGGACAGCTCGCCAGGCCATCGCAGGGCACATTTCAAATTGATCTGTGAAAATCTTTGGACAAAAATAAACCCATGCCACTGAAAACATGACATAAAGGAGGCTGCTTCATATGCTGCTGTCAACGTAAACATTGCTAGTGCCATTAACAAATGATTAAAAGTGCTGTAAGAGTCACGTGAGAGCTGTCAGAGCCATGCAAAAATGCATTAAGGTAAGTTTACCTTTCTAAGAACACAATTTCCGACAGCTTGATACTTTTTCCAGAGACAGTCAATGACACTTATGAAAAAGTATTTCTACTCACAACATTATGTTTTCACCATCATCTGGTCAAGCTAACTCAGACCCCGAGGACCCTGCCCGTCCAACCATCTCTGCTTGACATCACCACATGCAGCCTCTATCGTCCCACAGTTGGTCTATGTAGGTGTGCACGGGATGACCAATGAAAGTGGTACCATGTGGCATAGAAGGAGGTCACTAGCAAGTCCTTCTTTGCTGTGTGGCCTGCAAACGGCAGCCTTTGGTCCTGGATGGATTTGGATAAAGGTGGAATATATATGTAGAGATCTTTGCTTGTTAGATGATCTTTCCAGGAGACATTTAAGGCCGCATGCAAAAGTCATGTAAAGATCCATCGAATTAAGATTGGAGATTAGAAGTAAGTATCCATCGACCAGTAAGTTGATCCATAAACCACGACAGACTCAACACTGGCACGAAAGAACTTTTGTGTCAGGTCTGTGGGAAGGTTGAACATAATGTTTTGATGGGGAAAAAAGTATTCATTCAACCTTCGGAAACACTTTATCTTGCTCAGGGTCCTGGTGGATCCATTTTCTATACTGTTGCTACACCCTTGATAGGTTATTCAGCCATCATAGCACACCATGTGCACACACATTTACTCCCAGAGATACTTTGGAGTACTAATCTCCGTGTTTCTTGAAGACACAAGGAAAACATGTTCAACTCTAAGAACGTAAGCTAAGGATCAAACCTGGAGTTGTACCACTGTGCCAACCACATAGGAGATTGACAACAACTATTTCAGAGGTTTTTAGAAATCCAGGAATGATAAGGAAAGAAGAAAAAAACATCCAAAAGTCCAAATACTGATTCAAAAGTCAATAGTGAGCATTCATATATCCAATGAGCTGAAAGGAAAAGTTCATTACTTCTAACAGCCATTAAACAGGAAAAAGAGAATGGGGTCATTCGTTCAAATGGCACAAATTACAACATGGATGAGTGCCGTGGCTAATTAAGTTTAAAGGAAAATGCAATATGTAACAGGTAGAAATGCATCTTCAAAGCAGCTTTGTTCTCTAATTTGAACACATCCTCTAATTAGCTGGCCTATTTTTCAGACTCTCTGGGACAAAAAACTTAAAGGTACATGTTTGTAGATTTAGTGAGAAACAGAAAGAAAGAGAAGGAGTCTGTGTGTGGAGTGATCATCTCAGAGATTATGAAATCAATGTACACATTTCTGCGTAGACAACATGACAGTGCCGCAGTAGATTAATACTGCAGTATTACACTCATGAAATAAACATCTGAGTGTGACATGTGAACACTGTGTCTTCAGTGCAGAAGATTAAGAGCCAGAGATGTTCCTGCGAGTTTTGGAATAAATCCTTTCCATATGCTGCATCAAATAAAAGCTCCTGGTGGGAAGAAAGACACTCTCCAGTTAGAATTATGCAGGTGATCTGTGTTAACCATCAAAGCTTCACCTGGTAATAACATTCAGAACAACATCTTGTTCCACTGCTCTGCTGATCTTCCTCTGAGGGCTAATGATTTCTGCTCACTACAGTGTCTGCAAATGCTTCGAAACGGTATCTGCATGTCGAATGAATTTCTTGTTAAAAAATACTTTTTGTTTGGAGTTTGTTCTTCATGCCATGAAGGGAATGTGCCATAGCAAAAATATCCAGACATGAAGGACATCATTAACTAGATGTTTTAGCACTTCTTTCACTACTGACAGGGCAGTGGTGGCACAGTGGTAAAGGCACTGGGGTACTGGTCAAATGGTTAAGAGTTCAAACCCCAAGTACCACTAAGCTTTCATTGTTGGGCCCATTGAGCAAGGCCCTTAACCCTCAGTTGTTTTTTATAAGCGGGTCTGCCAAATTTCATAGATGTAAATGTACTCTATCCCCTTGACTGACAGACAACTCTGGCCTGTCACCATGCATTTGGACTTCTTTTGTATCTAAAGTGGGACCATTATAGGGTGTGACATATCTAGCTTGTGTGTGATATTCATTTATTCATTTGCCCTACCGCTTAATCCTACAAGGGTCATATGGAGGCTGGAACCTATCTCAGCTGACTTTGGCTGAAGGCAGGGTACACCATGAACAGCTCACCACTCATAGGGGAAAAGTACACACAACCATACACACTCACATCTAGGGGCAATTTGGAACAGCCCAATAACCTAATGTGCATGTCTTTGGATTATAGGAGGAAACTGGAGTCCCCCGAGGAAACCCATGTAAACACAGACAGAACATGCAAACTCCACATAAAAATGGCTTCTTCAATCCCTAGTCTTGAACCCTAGACCGTCTTGCTCTGAGGTGGATGTGCTAATCACTACACCACCATTCCACCCTGGTATATGTTGTATGCATACAAATTCCATACTAACGTTGACCTCACACCCCTGAGACAGTGCTGACTGAGAATTATTTCTATTATGGGATTGTCAGGGCCAGGATGAAAACCTCCAAAGCTGGTAGTGGAGTTATTCAAAAGTCTCCAAACACAATTTTTCACCATTTGTTTAACCTTAGTTTAGAACCTAGACTAATCCAGACAGTCAATTTGTAACCAACTTGTTTCGGACACTTTTAATCCAACATGGTTTTAGCCAATCAGGGCTACTTCAGGTTTAGATCCAAACCCTGGTACAGAACAGCCTCTTCAGGGTTTCATCTTTACTATCAAAACAATATATTTAAACGTCTCAGAAACGTCTCAGAAAATGCAAAATAAATGAACCTTGT
>JAQMYF010000014.1:15113377-15123634 GCA_030014195.1 Neosilurus mollespiculum | reverse complement strand
TAACATTTAAATGAATAAAGTCAATAATCGCAAGTCTTACTGCTTTTCCTGTGGAAGCACAAGAAGTTTGCTCTGACCTTTAACAACCTTATAACTTCTGCTGCTATTCCACAGAGAGCATCCTGACTGGTTGCATCACTGCATGGTACGGTAATTTCTCCACCCACAACCGTAAGGCTCTCCTTAGTGTACTGAGAGGAGCAGAAAACAGCTCAGGTAACAGACTTGCAACTTTACAGGATATTTGCCAAACACGGTGCCTGAGGAAGGCTCACAAACTCACCTCAGTACTCACCTCAGTCACTCATAACACAATCTGTTTTCCATCCTGCCATCTGGCAACTGTTTTTGTAGCATCTAGTCACGGACAAGCAGGATGAAGAACAGTTTTACCTGCAGGTTCTTATGTTTTTAAATAGCCCTATAGCCTGTAGCCCAATTCATTCCTCTGTTCCTAGTGTCACCTTGTCAATTTACATGTCCACTTTACTTTAGCACAGACAAACTTTTGTTTTGTTTAAACATTGTTTTAGTATATATTACATAGGCACCTAAGCAAAGAAATCACACTTAAATGAGATTTATATGGCTTATTTTTAATTTATTTTGAATTTGGACACATGCAGGTGCACAGCCTGAAAGTTGTGTAATGGTTTCTCTTTAAACATTTTACATAGTTGTGGTAGTACTCTGTGGAAACATATTAAAAAGCAAACTAAAATGAGATTTTTATAGATAATATTTACACATTTTAAAAATGATACTCAAGCAGTTCAGCTGAACTCAGTGATTTCAGCTGGCTAATATTCACTTGTTTATTTTATAGCACTTTTACTAGCACTGTGTAGACTAACAGTGTTCTGTTCTGTTCATCATACTCATTCAGAACAAAACTAAACAGCACTCCCTAAAGGAGTTTTAGTATAGAATATGGGAAACACATCACATCAAGAAGGTCCTGTATTTGAGTCCCGGGCTCAGGCGTTTCTGTGTGGAGTTTGCATGTAATCCCTTGCATAGTTTTCCTCTGGATACTGTGAGTCTGAGTGTGAATGGTTGTGTGTTTTGCACTGCAATGGTCTGGTGAGCTGATTAGGATGTACCCTTCCTTCGCCCAGTGTTGGCTGAGATAGGCTCAGCCTCCCCGTGACCCTAATAGAGGAAGCGTGAAGTGGTTACACCACTCGTGCCAAGACAGAGAGAAAAAGAGAGAATTTATTTTGATTTTAATTTGTTTTGATTTAAACATTATCCATTTGGAATAATGTCAAATATATCAAAGATAGCATGCCAATCAGATCATGCCATTCCCATGTAGTATGTACTAATTTATTTGAAAAAAGCAAACCCACCACAGGATACTAAAATCTGCAAAAAAGTCAAACATTTGTGTAGTGCTGGGTCTTCCATTACTCATGATGGTATTATAGTTCAACATAATAATCAGAATGCTTCAACATTTCTACCATTACACATCTACACACTTCCCATGCTGTTCAGATGACTGAGATGAGTGTCATATTGTGTCTGTTAATAACAGAAGAGTGACAAATGAAGTGAGGGAAAATCTTAGTAATGTACGGGCCACCATGAAGTGCCTGAACAGCTGCAGTACACCTAGGTACTGCAACTGCGAAGGCGGTTCTTTGAGAAGATACTCCCTCAGTCAAGGTTTTGCTGATGGTGATGGAGAGCACTGTCTATCATGTCATTTCAAAATCTCCCACATATGTTCAGCTTGGATGAAATCTAGTAACTGTGAAAGTCATAGCATAATACTGACATCTTTTTCATCCTCATCAAACCATTCATTAAGCCCTTACTGCATGTGGGGGTATGGCAGAGTTGTCGGAGAAGAATAGATATCAGTATAGAAATGTTTCTTTAAAGGATAAAAGTGTCAGCAATATAAATATATCTAAATAAACGTGCATACTTTCTGGGTAGAATCTCATACTTATTTTTATGGAGCCATCTCAATGGACTACATCTCAATTAAGAAGATGGAGCCATGCTAAGTGTGAGTGAGTTGACTGCCAGATATCCATAAAACATATCATTTGCAAGGGTAGATTATTTAAATTATAGAACTATTTTATTTTAATACATTTGTAAGCCACCATACACTGTACTGAGCTCCTGTAAACGCAAACATTCTGTTTCTCATTCTGTTAGCTGTTGCTCGTTTAGAATAGCTAGGCAAGATAGCTTACCCAATATTAGGGATGTTATAGGGTACACAAACTATGAATATATTAAATGTATAGGGTTTTTCGGAATATTTGAAATGATCAAACGCAATAATAGAAAAAAATCCAGTTTTCTTTGGTCCAGATTTTTACTAAATCTGAATTCAATTTGAACTGATATGCAATAAGAAAATTATTACAGTCTGAAAAAAAAATCTTTAATTAAACCAAAAAAAATATATTTGATCACCTTTCATGAACCACCCCCCCTCAAAAAAAAAAGAAAAAAAAAAGAAAAATCTGAATTTATGAAATAACTATGCAATAAAATGGCAATACAATGAATTAAAATGAGTCTGATTTTCCCACAGTAAAGCAACAGGACCAACCAACAAATATGTCAGTCATTCGGAATTGTTTCTGAGAAACAAAGTGTGTGATGTCACAAGTTGATTTTACTCCAAGTTGGATTCCTTCACAGAAATCCTATCATAAAAGGAAGGCAGAATGACAGTACTTCATTTAAGAGCTTGCAAGTTTGACAGCTACAATCCCAATTCCAACTTCCAACCTTCCAACAGGATTCCAACACATCCTGGTAACAGTGACTGATTCTTCTCGCCATTGCCTTACTGGCTTGATGTTCACGAATGACAGTAGTGGTCTTCCTCAGACAGGGACGTTTCCATGCACAGACAATGTATACTGTGTTTACAAGAAATGTGGGTGTTTCTACCTGCATGCCTTTTCATGCTTTTTAGTCAAATTTGCTGAATTAGGTTTATTTTTTATTCCCTACCTGTGATGCTGTAAGCACTTGTTTTTCAATATCACTGTTTTTCATATGCCTTATTTTGTGAAATAAATGCCAATTTAGCAAGTGATGGCTGTAGTGATGATGGATGATGTCACTAGCTTTGGAGCGCTGGTTTGCTCAAATAAAGTTGTCTGCATGTGCAGAAAATGGGACATGGCAGATGTCTGTTTCTATTTTACAATGGAGATGTCTGCTTTTGCAGAAAGATCCACTGGGCATTTTGATTTGTTTTAGCAAATGATTCTTTCAAACTTTTCAAAATTTAAGAAACTGAACCAGGTATATTTTTTAAGAGTCTGTTTTAGTCCACACATTCTTCCTTTTTTTGATTGTTATTATTCCATTGCAGCACGTATTGTGAATTGTTACTAAAGTTTAAGGACCACCTGCAAGCTGCTGACTGCACCTGAATTACAAAAAAAGGAATGACTCATCAGTTTCATTAGTGTATTGCGCACCACTATTTACATGGTTAACAAAGTTCTTATTTAAAAATGTTAAGCTGCATTCACACAGGAAGCAATGAGCAACAAGCGAATCACTTCCCCACTGAACAACGTGCAACATCGCCTGTCTTCGCTTCACCGCTCAGGTCTTGTTGCCAATGTAACTGCCTCACGTTTTCTGCTTAAAAACCTATTCAAGAGAAACTAAGAGTAGCATTGCGCTAGTTCCCTACAGCTGGCCTGTGAGAGGTTTTATTATCATGATCCAATATTATTAAACTTTATTTTAACTCATATTATCATCATAAGTCTGTCTAAGTCTAAGTCTACAGGCTCATCAGAGCTGGAGCATATCCCTGGTTTCCGTAGCATGAAGCGACTAGGAGTTCAACTCCTCCTGGATGGGACACTTGTCCATCACAGGTTGCCTTCCCAGTATTTTTTACTGGTGTCCATTTATACTGCTGGGTGGACAGGGGCATGCTTGTGATTAAGACCTTGTCCAGGGGTCTTCGCACACTGGGGTCTAATGGGGATTCGAACCCACAATCAATTATCATCATATAAAGCGGATTATTATAATTATTATTATCACACAGCAAGTATAGAACAAAGACTTTTGCGCATCATGAACCAGGAAGAGTTAAAGAGGTATAAATATATACTCACAGGAAATGAAAGGAAAACATGGACTTAAGCATGGCGTATCCAATTATCATCCCTGTATAATTTCTATGTGCGGGCATAAAGCACAGGATATTTACACATGACAGATAAGCAGAACAATTACACTCATGTTCATTGTTTCACAACAGAAAGGTTTTGCCGAACTTGTTGTTTGGTGGCAACTTCCGGTCAACAGTATCTTTAGGCTCTGGGTAATTGGTCAAATCAAGTTGCGTGAAAGTTCATCGCACCTGCCCACTTCGTGTCATTTGACAAAATTTCACCTCTCACCACACAGTCATTGACTATGTGAATGTGTCTTTAACCAATCAGAGTGAAACTATTAATATATTTAATATTTATATATTTAATATTTAATTTAACCTTTATGCACATCTGCAAATCAGCCTGTCTTATTCTGTGGCAATGTACAAAAGAGAAAAGGAGTCTTTTCATTAAAAAAATTCCACTTCCTGGCTTAAAGTAGTGCCTCCACAATGAGGCTGAGCATAGAAAAAGAGAGACCAAAAGAGACTTCTTTTTGACTCTAAAAAGGAAAAAGAATTAAAGGAGTAAATTATAACTACTTTTGCATAACAACTGAGAAGACGCAGTCTCTGCAGCTTGTTAGGCTTAAATAGAATAGAGCAGCATTCTAACCAGTGGGTCTTAGACTACTGACTTCGGAGCCTTGTATATAACTGAAAATAAAAAAGCAGTTCTCTGTTCTTAAACAAGAAGCTGTCAGTCATGGCTGATTCTTGGGCTTTGGACGGCTTTAATATTTAAACGGGCCGATAGTATTATTCACTGCACCAGACCATCCAGTTTCTGCCTTGTTATAATCATGAAGATTTAAGATTCATAAATTAGAGTAATTGAATAGCTTTGTGTCCATTCCTGCCTTCTACTACATGATTCAACTTACTATTAAAACATGTTACATGTGCAGTACACTCATTCTATCATTTACGCACTGTATAGCAGTCCGACTAGGCCAAGGACATCCATGGTTGGCTAACTATATTCTCTCTCTCCCTCTCTCTCTCTCTCTCTCTCTCTCAACCTTTCAAGTTTGGTTTCAGGACGGCATTAATAAAGATAGTCTCATATAAATTGAAATCAAAAGGCTATCACACTTGAAATTCAGTACTATTTACTGAGCGCTGAAACAGACAGGTGAGAGTTGGCAGCATATAGTCAGGCAACCCAACTAAACAGACCTGAAACTAGCCCAAAAATAACAGGGCATTGGAAAAAAGAGACTCTTCATTCCCAGCCTTTTCACTGAATGTAACTCTGGTGTGAATGCACATCTGATCTATGAATATTATCCAGTCCATAACCTGGCTTTTTCTTTCCCAATCTTTGCAGTTTACAAATATAACATTGATACAAGATACTTCTGTACCTTATAGACATCAACACACTGCTATTAAAAACAAAAAAAAACAAAACCCTAAATCTGGCCAATGTTATTTTTCAACAAGCTAAATCTGGCAACCCTGTAATTAACAGTCCTATCTGCTGCTCTTTCCCTGAATGGGGAAGCATGATTCGTACTCTGGCCAGCTTTATTTTGATCTGTATGTTGATTATTACAATAACAATTAATAACTCCATGGAGTTAAATAGGGCAATGAGCACATGACACCACTGTTACACAATCTAGAAAAGGAGTTTATATGTATAAAATAGCAACATTTTTAGTTATTATTCACACAAAAGGTGCAGTTAGTATTTGAAAGAAATTAAGCGGTATTGTGAAATTGTAAATAATAACTTTATGAAGAATATCATTTGTTGAATAGCTGACATTCTGTATATGGTGCTCTTTTGCCCTATTGGTTCCTAGGGACATGTATAATACTTAATGTTAACTATGCAGAGGCCCTACAAACTCTTTCTTAAACTATTTGACGTGATTAATTAGCAAGTTCTCTTGTGACCATAGAACACAAACCATGGAATTCTGTCACTTCTATTAATTCCAAATAAAAGTATCTGCTACCTTTGATACATAATTAAAATTTCCTGCAGGTATCAAACTGGGCACTATCTTTGTGTTGGTACTGCAGCATCACAAGCGGCCTCCATCCATTCCACACTGACACTGAACACACACTGCGGGAGATTCCATTACCAGAGGACCCTGAGGCTCTGGACCTGCCGAGCAATGTACAACAGCGCATAGGACAGGCCTGCAACGAGCTAAATATGCTGTGAAAAATAGACGTCTCCAAAATAGATGAAATGCAATCTACCCACTCACGCTCTCTCTTTCTCTCTCCACAGAGCCAAAAAAGAGATGAAAGTGGCCATGAATTTGTTGCTGCCTTGTTTTGTATTGCTATATTTTGCCCCTTAACAACAATCCCTCTAGATGTGCATTCAAAACTCTTTACAAAGACTGAGTTCAACCATTTTGATTACAGAGTACCAGTAAAATGCAAGAGAAAACAGGAACCTGAGAAACATGTTTTTTCCCAGAAGTACTTAGGAATCACTTAGCAACAATGATTATTTGCTGATTGGTTTAGAGACCCTACATAGGACCATTGTAGATTTATAAAACAAGATGTGCACACACTCTGAGTATGGTTAATAACAGGTACAAGTACCTATCATTTGTGTTAATAGAAGGATGAAATTATATTGAAATGATTCCACTAACACTATTTTCAGAAAAGTAAAGACATTATCCAATTTCTAATTTACTGAATCTTTTTTTTTTTTTTTAATCTATCAGGATCATGAGGAGGCTGGAACCTATCTCAGCTGGTTCTGGGAGAAGGCGGCGTACAACCCTTAGCAGTTCACCAGTCCATGGTATGGCCAGTACACACAACCACTAACATTCACACTCACACCTAGGGATGATTTGAAACAGTTAATTATCCTAAAGTGCATGTATTTAAACTGTGAGAAGACATTTCTCACCAACTTAATTGTATACTGCAGGTATAAATCAAGTTAGAATTTTATATATTTAAAAACACATTTTTTTTATAAAAACAAAAATTGGTACAAAGAAATGTTCACCACTGTTTCACATCATATTTCCTTTTAATTACACTTTTAAATTATATGGCTACTGAGGATATTCATTATTGCAATTTTGTAATTGGAATTTTTGTCCATTCTTGGTTGATACAGGACTCAACAAGGATGCAAAATAGCATATGGCCTCTGATATTTGATTATTCTCTTTAAGATGTGTCATATATTTTTAAAAAAGGCAGCTCTGGACTGGCAGCAGGACAGTCAGCCACACTATGAAGACACACTGACTTCCAGGGCAGAGATGTTGCCTTGATAGCAACATACTCAGCCTAACATTGAAACCAACTGACTGGTCTACAGCTAGGTAGACCCATACAAAGCAATCTTCAATGCACTTTGTATTGTATTTGTAATGTACTGATTCCTATCAGTCATAGCCAGCATAAGCAATATCAGTAGATTTTTTGTTACAGTAGTTCTTCTGTGGGATCCAACCAGATGTGCGCATGAGTCTTGGGCACCCAAGACATTCTGGCTGTCCTTTCTTTCGACCATTTTTGATAGGTACTTACCATAGCATATTGGGAACACCCTACGAGACCTGTTGTTTTAAAGATAAATTGACCCAGTTGTTTAGCCATCACAGTGAGGCCCTTTTCAAAGTTTCTCAAATCTTTGCTCATTTTTCCTGTTTCCAACACATCAACTTTGAGAAATGATTGTTCACTTTCTGCTTAATACATCCTGCTCCTTGGCAGGAGCCTCAATATGAAGATACTCACTGTTATTCAGTTAATTTTTTGTCACCAACCAGACTGTAATTAGCAAAAAATAAATAAATAATAAGTAAAATTTTAAAAAAGCAAAACAAGCTGAAATGTGAACTCATTTGTCCACAGCACATGATTCCACTTTTGGTATGTCTGAGATAAGCTTGTGCCAAAAGAATTTGGCAGTGTTTCTCTAGAGAACTGATGTGTCTTTCTACTTGTATAATACAGTTTCAGGTTGCATTCCCGAATGCAGTCTTGAACTGTGTTATGTGACAACATGTGACTATATATGTCACAGTTCTCTGAGGGATTGAAAGTTATGCACATCCATCAGTGGTTTTAAACCTTGCTCTTTATGCACTATATTTTGGGGACATTATGCAATACTGCATTGAGTAATGTTCTTTTTGAGCTAACTAGCAATTCTTTCATGAATTTTGGCTCAAGGGGGTTAACCATGACTCATCTCTGCTTGCCAAAAACTTTAAATATTATTTTAACTCTAACTTTTGTTGAGTGTGTTGCAGGCATCAAATTGTAATTTTGTTTGATTTGATGGATTTATTTTGTGGGTGGCATTGAGAATTAAAAATCTTCTGCTTTATAAGTAAAGACTACAATGTTTCATAAAAATTACAGATCATCATCTACATAAGATCTATTACAAAATAAAATTTGGTCAGGATACAAGGGACATTCTGGACCTAATGATCTAAAATGTTAAAATACATTGGGCATGTTGAGAAAAGAACTGTTGAGAAAAATAATATTTAGTAGAAATGAAAATAAGAATGTAAATAAGCTGCCTTGGTGTAGGTTTGTGCTCTCCACATGCTTCTAGCTTTATCTATGCTTTATTTATGTGTTAGTTCGTGTGTGAGTGCGTGTGTGTGTGTGTGTGTGTGTGTGTGTGTGTGTGTGTGTGTGTGTGTGTGCGTGTGTATGGTGGGGTTGGTAGGTTGTTTGTGTCTGGTTACTTACCGCGCTTGATGAGCAGGACGTTTGCTTGTCGTCTGCCATTCCCGTTCTCCACAAAGCATGTGTAGTTACCTAGGTCGGCTTCCTGTAGGGCATCTATGGTCAGAGAGATGGACACTTCCTGTTCGCCCAAATGTTCTCGTAGAGTCCTAAAGGAGAGGGATGTGCATAAAAAAACAATGCTGTTAATTGGGAATTTATCCAATCCAGTATTACAGCCATGGTTGATAGTAGCTATGTACTGGAACTTGTAGAGCTGTGTACTTTGGTTTGTTAATGTAAATTTTCATAATAGGCTATTAATGATAACATGCTGGGTAGTTGGAGCATTAGCTAGTTATTTTTTCATTATACACTGTGCTGTAATGGCTTACACGAGAATCGATACACACAGTGTAATTTAAACAGCAGCAATGATCTGCCTAAGTCACAAGCAATGCCAATATCAGAACGGATTATGGAAAGCCAGTGTATTAATGAGAATTTCAGTAAGGGACTGTCATAGGAATACACCATGGGCTGTATAAATAAAGAGAAAGCAGAGAATTTGCTTGCACAGTAGGAAAGACTACTCAGTAATGTTGTTTAGAAGAGGAAAAATGTTGCTTTTCTTAGCAGCTACCATGGAAACTAAGCCCGGTGATGGGAAGAGAGGGAAAAAAAAACTATTTCATAAAAGAAATGAAGCTTCTCATCACTTCTGTGTCTCCTTCCCTCTCCCCTTTCCACATTCCGTCCTATTTGCTAATATTTATGTTTCCATTGTGGTGTTTTCCACATCATGCCAGACTTATAACACACGACTGAGTGCCAGATCACCAGTGTATTGTACCCTGTCCTGCCTAGAGGACACTCCAGTTAATTTAATAACAATTAATCACCACTGCGCTGGCAACACTTGTGCTGAGAGTAAATCAGACAAATTACAGCATGTGTGCCATGGCAGAAGGGCTAATAATGGCTGAAATGTGTCCACTCTTCCTGTGTACCCGTCACTCACTGTTTCTATTCAGAGCTTTTTCTGCTGACCCAGGACTGGCCTCTGCTAATAAAAATCTCATTCTATTATCCTGGAGAAGCAGAGACCAAACTGACCTGGCTAGATCAAATGAGTCCAGCTCTGCAATGTAGTCAGGAGGGAAGGTTGTTATCGTCTTGGATTGCCTCTTGTGTTTCTCCCATACAAGGAATAGTTCAGAAACTTTCTAACATACTGGTACCTAAAACTAATGATAGACCATCCAGCAAGAAACTCAACAAATCAGAGGATCATCATATTATGTAGAAGAAGCCAGCGCCAAGATGAGGTTACAAATGTCTATATATATATATATATATATATATATATATATATATACATACATACATACTGAAAGTCTACACTC
>JAQMYF010000014.1:15093363-15108915 GCA_030014195.1 Neosilurus mollespiculum | reverse complement strand
GTGTGTGTGTGTGTGTGTGTGTGTGTGTGTGTGTATGTGTGTGTGTGTGTGTGTGTGTGTGTGTGTGTGTGTGTGTGCTGGTTCAACAGTTATTTTTCAACTCTCATCACTCATTTGCCAAACCTGTTATAATCCTATTAGGGTCAGGGGATGTTGGAGTCCTATCTCAACCAAAACTAAGTTGAAGAAGGGGTACACCTTGAATGGCTCATCAGACCATTGTAGTGCCAACACACACACAACCATTCACACTCACACCTAGGGGCAATTTAGAAAGTGAAATTATTAACAAGTAAAAACAATGGAAGTTTTGTATTGTTATCAATGACCCATAAAGCAAAAAGCCTCTGAAGATGTCAGAACATTTATATTCACAGCTACATCTCTGTGTGCTCGCACAGTCCTCTCACTGGAGACTCATTCCATAATTCACAGTCCTCTCACTGGAGACTCATTCCATAATTCACAGTCCTCTCACTGGAGACTCATTCCATAATTCACAGTCCTCTCACTGGAGACTCATTCCATAAATGGTAAAGATGTTTATTAGCCTACTAGTTTTACCATAATCACATCTTATGTAAAACACCTACATGAATTTACAATGCCCTGCCAAAAAAAGGCTTGGACTCTAATATTTTGTTGGACCACTTTTAGCCTGGATTGTAATGTGTAATCACAATAGCACTGCTGCTTCAGTTGGTCAGATTCGAGACTCAGCACCCTTATATGGAAGTAAAGAGAAGTCAGCTGACAATGCACTTTTCCTTCCCCGATGGCACAGATCTAAATCTCTCTCTCTCTCTCTCTCTCTCTCTCTCTCGCTCTCTGTATATATATATATATATATATATATATATATATATATATATATAAAACACTAAACTGTTATGAGCATACCTAACAACCTATGTCTCTCTCTCTCTCTCTGTTTTTGGTGAGGTACACATGCTACTTCTGTGATACCAGTGATCCTGATCCTTCTGTTCTCTGAATCCTATGATCCATCCTGATGTGCCAGTTCTCAACTTGGAAGCCCCTTGATGACATTTCATATATCTTTAACTTTTTCTAGATTTCATGTTACACAATAGTGATGCATCTGCTACATGGTTTGTATTTTTATCTGGTTTCACCCAAATGAGGATGGGTTTCCCTTTTGAGTCTGGTTTCTCTCAAGGTTTCTTCCTCCTGTTGTCTACGGGAAGGTTTTGCCTTTCCACCTTCGTTGTGGGCTTGCTCATTGGGGATGTGGAGGGTTTATAGAGAACTGTTTAAATTCTTTATCAAATTGTTTCTATTATGTAAAGCTGCTTTGCGACACCGTCAATTGTAAAATTGCTGTACAAATAAAATTGAATTGTGGTTCAGGGAGCATAAGAAATCATTTTCACGAGTCCTGAACTTATGAACCCTATTGAAAGTCTTTGGGATGTGCTGGAGAAGACTTTAGGGAGTGGTTTGATTTTTCAATCATCAGTTCAAGATGACAGAGAAAAATGAACCCAACCACACTGTAATTAAAGCTAAAGGTGGTCCAACAAAATAATAGATTTTTTTTTTTTGGCCAGGCAATGTGTTATTTTTATTATATTTTTTTTAAACAAATGAATACTATATTTAGTGATATTTATTTTTGATTATGAAATTGAATACTATTATATCTCATTGGAAAAAAATGTTATGGGTTATACATTTTGTTTTTACATGTTTTCTTTTTATCACAGTATAGACTTAACATACTTCCTGTTTTAACTTCAGCTTGCATCAAAGAGTAATTTAAGATGAACGTCTTTTATGGGCCTGAGTTAATGATTAATGCCAAAAATCTAGGCCAAGAGAAGAATATGACCAATGCTGATATGCAGCCTGAGACACTCTCAGAATGGCATTTAAAAGTTCTCTTTGGATCATCAAATAAAAATATACTTACTTTTCATTCCTGTCCATGAAAGGTACATTCCTATGTGCAGATAAGATAAAAAATAAAAAATAAAAATGTTATAGCCTGCAATAATGCTTTACATATTGGTGTTTGGTCAAAAAGACCAAGTTTAATGACAGTATGCATGATAATGATTAGCAGCAACAGGTGTGACTTAACTGTGGAAGTTCGGTTGTATCTGATTAAACATTCATTACCTTTTGAAAACATTGTATATAAGTGTTTTGATATGTAAAGGGTAGAGATTGTACATTGGGTGGAAGTCCTAGCATCACATTATATATATGTGAGATTTGTGAATTGTTTTATTTCGTAATAGAAAATATAGAAAATTAATAAACACAGAAAAATCAATGTGATATAAGGCACAGTAAGACAAATCTACACATATAGTTTAACCTTCGCCAAACCTATCTTCAGTTTTACATATCTATCAGTTTATTAATGTTTCAGTTCATCCCAGACCTGAAGCACGGTGGTGGGAGCACTTTGATTCGGAGCATTTTTTTCTGTTTGCGGATCATTGAGGAAAGAATGATTTTAAAACTTTGGGTCAGAATGTTTTAGTAGTGTCCTAGAAAAGGGCTTAAAGTACGTTACTTATTTCGGAAATCCCAACTAATAAACTAATGATGAAACTGGAACAGGTTTAAAAAGAGGATTGGTCTAAGATTTCCTAGGTTTGAAGTAAAATTTAAGGAAGTGTGCTATTTAAGTAATAATATAAATAAATTAAGTAAAACAGACAAGTAAGTGTGTTTTACTAGTAAATAACATACATACGTAAATATGTATGTAAAGAAAGTAAAACAGGAAACAATATTTGGCAAGTAAGCAAATAATTACATATTTCATAAATATGTAAATTTTATAAGTAAAGTCCACAAGTATGTAGATGTGTAATGAGGTAGGTAAGTAAGTAGGTGTAATTAAGTAAAGTTGGTTCGCACAACAGGTATAAAACAGGTCCATGAGAGAATATTGGGCAAATTAATTGGACATGTAAACATGTATACACACCAAGACAGAAAAATTCACAGATTATAATATTTTATTGCACCACATTTAACCTTAAATACAGCCATGGCATTGTTGTAACAATCCTAAGCAACATCACAAAATTTATTTCCATTCAGAGTTGGGTTAATGGCAACAATGGCATGGACATTATACGCACTGTAATCAAGGATAAAATGTAGTTCAACAAAATATTAGAGTGAGCAATTTTTATTTTTGGCCAGGCAGTGTCTGCTTGTACAGTAGACATATCTACATACAATATTTGAAATACATTGCACATTTCAAATTTTTATTCACAAAATGCTTTGATAAGGAATTTTCCCATAAAAATTATCCCATTGTCATGTGATAAATTTAACACTTTATGTTTCATTCTTAAAGCAACTAAATCCGCGACTGATGCTCCTAAAGAACAGAACAATGACGCAATGCTTCTTTGAGGGTTTTATTGATACTTCAGTATTAGACTTCAGTGCACCATGAACATTTCACTAAATTAAACATATAAGAATAAAAACTTGGTGAGCTTTTATACCAAGATCATGGCAAAATAGCTTAGTATATCAATACACTGTTTACAGTACAGCATTCAAAAATATGTGAACATTATGCCTGAAAGGTTAAATGCTGTAATCAAAGTAAAGGGTGGCCACAATAAATATTGACTTTTTTTCCTCAAAAAAGAGAATTATTTTTGTTATTACTATATATTGTTGTTTGTTTACTTACTTGTTTATACATCAGTGTAATCCAATATTCCATGAAATAAATACTAGACTAGTACTTGGCTTCTGATTTATCTTCATTTTGTTAAGTGTATAATCATCATTGCACAGTACTGTGTTTAAGTTCTTCCCTTGCTAAACCATTCCATATGGTTTAAAGATCATTCATACTATGCAAAAGTCAAAAAAATGTAATTTGCGACACCTTTCAATTTTTCTGAAAAAAAAATAGTATTTTCTGTGTTTTGTTTATTAGCTATACCTTTACCTCAATATACTTGTCTGAATGATTTTTTTTTTTTTTTTGGATCTCGTTGCCTACAACAGCATTGTTGAATACATTTTCACCAAAAAATTATAGAGAAGTAATTTTTACTCCTTTTTATTAGCACCCCTTTTAGACAAAAGTGGTGGTGTATAATCTTCACTACACACTACTGTAGTTGGATCTGAAGCAATGTGAGATAAGAGTCTTGCAGTGATGCATGACTGACATGTCTCCAGGGCACAGTGGCAGTACAAATACACTGTCTGATCTCTAGCATTGCACAATGTCCAAACCCACAGGCAAACACACTAGGTTATGGCTCTCATGGCTGTTGGGATGTCGACAAATCTGAAGATGTGTTGTCATGAAACTGTTTAATTCTATAGCAAATGATGGGGAAAATAGCAAGCTACCACCTGAACAACAGCACAAACATATATCTCCCTGATTTTTCCTGAATCTGTCGACCTGACAGTCATCATATAGATGCACTTCACTCTTTACTCTCACCTTTTCCCCCAACAGTCACCTCGCTAGCCTCTAATTGCCTGGATTTTCCCCAAGGGAAAGGGTAAGGATAGTGTTGGTGCTTCACCTCTGCTGGTCTAACAATAAAATGTTTCTTAAATGTCACTCAGTTTACCACCTTATTTTATCGTTCTTTTCACCGCCTGTCTGACCATGTGCTGGCTTTAACCTTTCTATTAGTTTCCATTTGCTGAGCACACACTTAACACATATGTCAAACACACTTGTACATCCATGTTTATGTAAGGACATTATGTACAACATAAATATGATAGCGGCGCAGTGGCGTAGTGGTTAGCACGTCCGCCCCACAGCAAGAAGGTCCTGGGTTCGATTCCCAGCTCGGGCGTTTCTTTGTGGAGTTTGCATGTTCTCCCTGTGCTTGCGTGGGTTTCCTCCGGGTACTCCGGTTTCCTTCCACAGTCCAAAAATATGCACGGTAGGCTAATTGGCTGTTCCAAATCCCCCTGGGTGTGAGTGTGAGTGTGAATGGTTGTGTGACCGATGGCCCTGCGATGGCCTTGCGAGCTGTCCAGGGTGTACCCCGCCCTCGCCCAGAGTTGGCTGAGATGGGCGTCAGCCTCCCCGCAACCCTAATTAGGATTGAGCGGTTCAGAAAATGAATGAATGAATATGATAGCAAGCATATAGTAAACTGACATGTTGTGGCTTTTTAAATTCAGTTCAATATATTGACTGTGAGTCACAATTAGATATAAATATCATGAAGAACAAAGACTTTTATACTGTAAGATCTTCCCTTTCTCATTTTTTACTGTGGCTGACTAAAATGAAACAATAATCATTTCCTCTACCAGCAGCCATGGGACATTTTATCATAAATTAGCGTCTTAGTTAATGAAGAAAACCGAGACTTCATGTGAGTATGAGAGAAAATGGAACAAAAATGAGTGGAATGAATGAAATATGTGGAATGGAAAAACCATCAAACATATTCCTTTCCAGACCAAAAAAAAATAAAAGTGCATTTGTACTTATTAATTATTACACCACAACTGCTACTACTACTACTACTACTACTACTACTAATAATAATACTAATACATTATAATCAAGCATAAATAGTGCACTTTACTGTTCAACAAGTACTGTTCTAGGTTCCCTAATATACTCCAATTTTAATCCTTCCCCCTGGGAAATGCAAATAAAAATACACTGCCAAAAGTTGTGCACGCTAATATTTTGTTGGACCGTCTTTACCCTTGATTACAGCTCATTATTGCCATGGAATTGTTTCATCTAATTTAAGCAACATTAATTTGTTTCATTTTCCAAATTTCTTTATCCTTTTATTATGTATGGAGGGTGTCTGGAGCCCATCTCAGCCAACTCTGGGTGAAGGTGATGTACACCCTGAACAACTTGTCAGACCATTGCCGGGTCCTTAAGAAACATCAGAACATTTATACCCATCCAGAGGTGGGTTCATTTTTCATTGACATTTTGAATTCATAATGAGATAATCGAATCGAGACCTTGCCCTCCTAGTTGATTGCTCTCAGTGACCCTTTCGAACACTTGGGTGCCATAAGAATACTTGCTTTTATGCCAAATCAATCAGAATTATTTCATTTGATCACATGTGGAAGCCAACTGGCTTGGTGTGCAATGGATAAGGTAATTACTGATTGAGTTGACAAGTATTTTTTTAAAGGATGGGGTCCTTTACTGTCCTTTAACCATCTCAGGGGTTCTGTATTTTTTTCTGAACTAAAAACTATTATATAATTAACTTAGTTATTATAAGTTGCATTAAGTAATACAGTGCATGATGCATGCAGCTGGAAAAATATTATTTGTGTGTCTTTTTTAAGGCTGCAAAACAACAAAATGTGAATATTTTGAAGGGGATAATTATTTTCTATACCCACTGTATATCCAAATCAACACAGATATGGTTAGCTGTCCAGTAAAGCTAGCTTCTTTTATGGATATTTTAATCCCTCTAGCTAAATATGAAGCCAAGGATACAGTGTATAAATGCAGGACCTCAAATTAGATTGTCTGCGCACTGTATACCTACAATCTTATTACACCTTAATCAAGATTTCATGCTGTGCTACATAATTAATGCAGAGAATCAAACATTGATAATGAGCAGAAAATGAGCAGCTTGCAAGATTTTCAGAAGCAATCTTACTACGTGACCTCTGTACTGGATGACTCAAGTGTGTGAGCTTGGGTGTACTAGATGGTGCAATTGTATGAGCTGGGGTGCAGTGAATGTACAGTAAAGCTCTGTGAAATATGAAGAGAAACAACTATACCAGCAAATCCTCAGCACTGTGTACCCAGCAGGTTGTTTGACCCTTAACTTCATGAATTAGATTCTGTCAGCAGTCAGCACTGTGTACCCCCACTTCTATCACTTTTAATCCCCCAGTTCTATCACTATTAATCAAGATTGCATTAATGCAACAAATATAACACTGATAATAAACAGAAGGAGCCATAACTTACTCACACTAACCCTGTTCTGAACTCACAAAAGAGAAAAAAGGTTGTTTATACCATAAACAGTCATCATGTGTCATGTGACCCCATGTGATATTGCAGTGAGTGCCTGATAAAAATTAAAAAATTTGAAACAAAAACTTCAGTTTTTGGTCCGGGTTTCCACTTAGCATTCGATATCTCATAAAAAAGCGAAGATTAATGCATAGCTTAGCTTATCTGAAGGCTGCTTCAAGGGCGTATTGAGGTAAGCTATAGCATATCACTTTAAAGACAACGGGTCACTTTGAGCAGAATAGTTTTCTCACTTGATTTCGCCCTCTCGAATCCGGCTCTCATCCAGGTCCTCAATGAACTTCTCGCCCTTCATCCAGTAGATGAGTGGGCTCACATCGCCACTGTAGCCAAAGAACGCTCGACATGTCAGGTTCACCAGACTCCCTGCAGAGATAAAGAACAGAATGCCTGTGTTGTCAAAACACTGGTAAGCCGGACATCCATCTCAGATATGGATGGATCTTGAATAGGTGTTGGTGACCATGCAAATATAAATAACCATGTGCATGCTCTTTTTATTGGCATTTTTTTCATACCAGCCTACTATTTAGCAGAAGCCTAGATATTAAAGCTGTGATAGATGATGTGTGATTTATCCGCTGCCATTCTTGTAATAATGGGAACAGTTCTTCAGCGTTTTTACTTTACACAGAGTCCAATAAGGTGGGTGTTTCATTATACTCTGCTATAGTATTCATGTATAATTGCAAAGTGTGTTTTGAATATTAAAGAGAGATACAGGCACACAATAAAGGCAGGGAAAACATGTGATGTCTGTTTCACATAAAAAAAATGCAAGTGAGAGTCTCAATTGATTTGTAATAGCCTGATGTTTTAGATGTAGAGCTAATAATACTACAAAGCTGCTGCTTGTGATAAGACCAGTTTCTTTCCCATCATCTTCACAATACTGCCCTCAATCACTTGATAAATTGCCTGGAGACATCGTTTGTACTTAAACTTAAGTAATTCTCAATTTCTTTTCTTTCTTTTTTATTTATTTATTTTTTTTTTAAGATCACATCTATCTAATATCAGATATAATAAATGTGTCAGGAACATTTTCAGAATCATGGTCAATTCATTTTTCATCTTTAATAAGCCAAGCAGTGATGGCACAGCACAATTATTCACACAGTAAATGAAGATTTATTTGAAAACATTAAATTAAACCAAACCAATACAGCGCATGCTGAGTGTTTTTCAGGCTACTGCTGGCTCTTCTATCACACAGAGGGTTTTGAGATGAAGATGATGGTGATTCATACAAAAGTTTCTGGGGCAAGAACACGAAGGAGGGCACATCATGAAGCCGAATCATCGCTGTTTATTTTTAAGTTAAATGAGGTGGTGCTCAACATGAACAGCTGCTTATTACACTGCCCGTAGCGCGGATGTGGTTAAATAAACAAGCACAGAGGCATTACTGCACAATTGATGTTTAAACTGGGAAAAATATACAAGACAACACCCAGACGTACCAGACAACACACAAAAATAATGGCTTTCCTTCCATTCCTTGTGTCAGAATTATAGCTTTTAATAGAAACATACTTTTCCATTCTCAGAAAAGTTTTCCATTTTTTTCCTCATAAGGACACAAAAGGACTCCAAGGTGTCTTGGAGCTTATTAATTGGTTAGGTACTGGCATTTTTCCAAATAAAACCATCACATTTTTCTTTGGATTTGGCTGATCATTAGTCTGATTCAACAACACTTTTTCAACAACAAATTTTTCTCATCACTTACTCATTTGCCTAATCCTACTACGGTCACATGGAGGCTGGAGCCTATCTCAGCCGACACTGGGTGAAGACTGGGTACACCCTGAAGAGCTCGCCAATCCATCACAGGGCCAACACAAACCCAGGAACTGCTTTTATTTTTACCATTTATTTTTGCTTTATTTTACACATTTATATTCCATCCATCCATCCAGCCACTTTTGTAGTTTGTGTTGTAATGTAATTTTTTGTGGGTTTCAAGCCCTCTGCAGAACCTGTTCCTGAGAACAAACATCCATTCACATTCACACACACACACATTCAGATGTAGGGACAATTGATAATAGCCAGTTGACCTAATGTGGACATTTGAACTTTGGAAGGAAACCTGAGCACCTGGAGAAAACCCATACAAGCACAGGGTGATCATGCAAGCTCAATGCAGAAACACCCATTTGGGAGGAAACCTGAGCACCTGGAGGAAACCCACACAAACACGGATATAACTTGTATTGCATTTATCTATTATCTATATTTGTATTACATACAAAGGTTTACAGCATACAGTTTACACTTCATCTATTTTCCTTACAAAAGTTTGTAGTTACACTTCATCTCTCCTACCTTTTCTTACCTGACTTTTTATTATGTCATCATCATTATTGTCTGTTGTTATTATTTTTTACTACTGTTATTTTTTATTATTGTTTTGCACTGGGGCCTTAGAGAGCACTGCAATTTTAAATCCTGTGTATGTCTGGTACATATGGCTTTGACAATAAAGTGAATTTGACTTGATTTGACTTGAGAAGATGTAAACTCCACACAGAAACACCTGTGATGACCAAAGGGCTTGAACAGCCTTCCATTTAATCTTTGGCACTCAGACACAGTTTCTGTTTTTAAGACTAGGCTGAAAACTTTGTCTGCTGACTTTAGTCAAGCATTTTATTAATAGCCTTTTATTAGGTAAAGGAGCAGATCTGGGGGTTCTCTGGCATAGAGAGTTCTGGTTTAGGATTGCCTCATGTTACAGGGTGCTCTCATGTCTGTCTTCCTTCGGGTTCTCTCTTTTTAGTTATGCTGTCATAGTCAGTCATGCCGGAGTCCCTGCTTGCACTCAGCACTAAAAATCTCTCTCTCTCTTTTTTTAACCTTTACACTGTTATGATATACCTCTGTCTTTACTACCATCTAATACTCCCTCTTTCTGTTTTTGCTTAGGTACACATGCTACTTCTGAGATACCAGCGATCCTTATCTTTCTGCTTACAGAATCCTGTGGTCTGTCCTGATGTGCTACTACTGGTCAGAGTTCTCATCTTCGAAGTCCTTCACTCCTGCTGATGATGATCCACATGGACCCAAATATACACTCAGAAAATGAAGACGACTTTTCACTGATGGTGATATAAACTCTTTTACTGAAATTATTTTGGATTACCATTAATTATTACTGATAACCATCAATTTCCATTACAGTTATAAGATAGTCAACTAGACTTCATGTAAAATGCTTATAAAGTTTCTGCTCCATGGTCTGTATTTTTTTCTGGTTTCAACCAAATGAGGATGGGTTTTCCTTTTGAGTCCGGTTGATCTCAAGGTTTCTTCCTTGTGTTGACTGTGGGAGTTTTTCCTTGCCACCATTGCCGGGGGCTTGCTCATTGGGAATGTGTATGGTCTATAGGGAACTGTTTAATCTTTACCAAATTTGCTACTACAATGTAAACTGCTTTGTGATAATGTCAGTTGCAAAAAGTGCTGTGTCACATATGGGACAAGCTGAGTAGGACCCAAATGCAGTATAACAGAGGCAAAGTGGGGGTGAAAAAACTGAGGTCTTTATTAAAGTTCCAAGGCAAACAAAAATATGAAAAAAAGCTGAAGAAGGTTCAATACTACTGGTAGGCTGGGTACTTGCTGATGCAGAGCAGGCAGGAGGACAGATAACCAGAGAGAATCCAGAGCTGGTGTAGACTGAATCATAGGCAGAGACAAAGTCAACGAACCAGCACTGGGGAGAGTTTTGCTGGAGTATAAGTAGGAGTCTTGATGAGCAACAGGTGTGAGGAGATAATTAGAAGCAGGGGAGGAGGCAAGGCCACGCCCGTAGCCTGGAGAAGCACATGGAAAAAACAGGAAAACAAAAACACACAACAGCTCCCCTAGTAGTGAGATATGTGGGATCATGACAGTACCCCCCTCTCAATGACCACCACTTTGTGGTCCACCAGGCTTGCCAGGGTTTTCCCGATGGAAATCAGAGATGAGGGAGGGATCCAAAATGAACTTACGGGAAACCCAACAGCGTTCCTCTGGGCTGTATCCTTCCCAGTCAATGAGGTATTGAAGACCTCTGCCTCGACGTCGAACATCCTGACCGTGTAGGCAGGATGATCATCTATAAGCCGGGCAGGTGGTGGTGGAGCGGCTGGAGGGTTTAGAGGGCTGGAGGATACCGGTTTGAGTTGGGAAACGTGAAAAGTGGGGTGAATCTTCATGGAGCTGGGAAGCTGGAGTCTCAGAGCAGAAGGGTTAATAACCTTTACTACTTTAAATGGGACAATGTACCTGCGTGAGAGCTTATGTAATTCCATCCGTAATGGAATGTTCTTGGTAGATAGCCACACACGCTGACTAGGACAGAATTGTGGAGCAGGAACCCGATGACGGTTAGCCAGACATTGGTTGCGGAATGTAACAGAGTAAGGCCGGCCAAGCCTTCTTCCAAATTCTCCTGCACCTCCGTAGGTGAGACTGGACTGTGGCAGTGCTGTCAAAAGAGTTGTGGGCATATTCGGCCCAGGCCAGATAAGTGCTTCAAGAGGAAGGACTGCAAGCAGCAATGTAACGAAGGGAAGCTTCCAGGTCCTGATTGGCTCTCTCCGACTGTCCATTGGATTCCAGGTGAAATCCCAAAGAGAGGCTCACCGTCACGCCCAGTGCCTGGCAGAAAGCTCTCCACACTTGGGAAGTAAACTGGGGACCCCGATCTGAAACAATGCCCTCAGCTGTGTATTCAGGTTCAGTTTCTATCGGGAGTTTGAATTTGGGTTCAGGCACAATTGCAGGCTTGGATTCAGACATAAATTCAAACTCATCTTCCAACAGGATGTTTGATTTGGGTTCAGGTTCAAGTTCATTCTTAATTTTAGGAAGGAGTTCAGATATAGTTTCAGGAATATTTTCAGACTTGGTCTCGGATACAAGTTGAGACTGGGTTTCTAACAGGGGGTCAGTCTTGGGTTCGGGGGAAATTTCAGACTTTGCTTCAAGAGGAAGTTCATACTTGGGTTCAGAGGAAAATTCAGGCTCTGCATCCAATTGTAGTTCAGACTTGGATTCAAGGGCAAATTCAGACTCTGTTTCTAAAAGCAGTTCTGACATCTGTTCAGTGGCAAATTCAGATTCTGTTTCCAACAGGGTTTCTGACTGGGATCCAGTGGCAGAGAGATATTCAGAATTAGTTTCAAGCAGGAACTCAGTCTTAATTTCAGATGTAAATTCAGACTCTATTCCAGTGGACCTTCTAATTGGGTTCAGGTGCAATTCCAGATTTTTTTTTTTTAACTAAGTCCTCAGTCCTGGCCAGGATGCCCTCCAGAGCATCAAAATGAGCTGAGAGCTGCTGTATGGCCTGCTCGTGTCAACCAAGGAGTATTCCCTGTTGGCTCATGGTGAGGTAGGCATGGCTGATGACTGCTGGGTCCATGTCTGGTTGGTTCGTCCTGTCACATATGGGACAAGCTGAGTAGGACCCAAATGCAGGACAACAGAGGCAGAGTGGGGGTGAAAAAACTGAGGTCAGGAAAACAAAAACACACAATAGCTCCCCTAGTGGTGAGATATGCGGGATCATGACACGCTATGTAAATGAAAATGAATTGAAATTTAATTTAATTGAACCCAGGACCTTCTTGCTGGGCTGCTCATTTAGGGGAAGTGTCGAAACGGGGCCCAAAATAGATTACCTTCCAGTACATAATGATTTTCTTTTATACGTCAATGACAGTACACGCAATCTGAAAAGTAAACATGTAGGCAATAAATTGCGTATCTGGACTGGGGTGTATTTGTCCAGCAAGTAACTAGATGCACTGTGCACTATGATATTTAGCAGCTTCCAGAAAAGCATTCAGTGTTTTCTTAAAGAGAAGATAGATATGGGAAATACCCCAAGGGATAAAGAGTTTACACAAGTTCCACAAAAGTACTCACTGCTTGTCGGAAAGCTCTTGTTCGTTGCAGGAAGGAAACAAGCCAAAGGCTACCAAAAGCCCACAGAGACATGGAGGAAAGCACTTTGTTCAGAAGCGGGCGCATAACAACAACTGAAGTGAATTAAAATAGGCAGTCTTTTATATATTATTATAGAGAATTTAAAATTCTATATAATAAACCTTAGGCTAGGTCTGTACTTAAGACTTTGGGCTGATAATTCTCTCTACAGACCTCGCACTCAGTTAGGTAATTTATATTTTTTCATTTAAATTAGTAAAAAAATTTATTGTGTTTAAGAAATAACATTTAGAGAAAATGTATGTTGTTTTCATATACGAAACATAAAACCAATTAGTGGTAGTAAGCTCAAACTTAATAACTCTATAAGAATTACCAAACTGAGTATCTGGCCAGTGCACCAGAGGTCAGTGAGTCAATTACATTAAAATCCAATCAATTCCATTCACTGAAAGCACCACATTTCATTACTGGGAACTTTAATCACTTTAATTAATTTTCTCTACAAGTCTCTGAATCATTCTCAGTGTGCCAACTTTCCCAAAATCAAACAGGGAATTTGTGATATGGATCACTTCGTACTGCATAAAGGACATTCCAAACACCTCGGTCAGGCAGTAATGGTCAGGATAGCGTCTTCTTTTTGTAATGACTAATAAAAGATTGATGTGGTAAAGCCAGGGTGGTGAACTCAATTTCTGTAAGACTTTAAAGGGTCTGAACTACAAGCATTATGCTTTGTATGGTATGTAAGTGTTTAATGTAAAAATTGGAGTGAGCCACATACTTATTTTGGCTTCATAATACCACAATACCATAATATCACAACACCAAGCTTTTGTACTGTATCAGTAAAGAAGAAATCAGTTGGGCTTATCCATTATATCTTCTCTCATCTCTTATATCGCTACACTGCATGATGCATTTTGGCACTTGAAGTCAATCATTATGTCAAAGGCCAGTAAACACTGGAGGCGTTTTCGAAGTATTTTTAGACTTGCGCCACATGCTGCAGATGCATATGGCTGTAAGTTCATGAATATGTACCGAACTCACTTTCGATACAATAAGATTTAAAATTATATATATATACACATACATACACACACACATACTGATCAGCGATAATATTAACACCACCTACTATCTGCCCCATATGCATCAAGTTATGCACTGTGTGTTCAAACTCCTTTCCATCATAATACTACCAGCAGTTTGTGCTACAGTAGCTCTTCTGTGGGATTAAAGCAGTGAGCTCTGGACACCCATGACACTCTTGTCAATTCAACTTTGAGAAATGACTACTTACTTTCTGCCATAATGCAACCCACTCCTCAGCAGGTGCTACTAAAAAAGACCCAAAATAGATGCAAAAATTACATTTTTATGTTTTATCTAAAAAAAGAAAAGACAATTAATCAGGACAGATGCAGGCAAACTCCCAGTGCAGGCAGCTACAGAGCCCAGGAGCTGGGTAATGGTGTTTCTTTTTAAGGGTCAAAAGTCTGCATCAAAAGTCTGCACATTGACCACAAGCTGAGCTTATAGCGCTGTGGATGTTTATTCTACATACCACATGGAAACATAAGAAGCCCAACTCTGTAAAGGTGTATTTGCTTAGTAATTTAAAGATTTTAGTACACACTACATGGAAATACAATAAAAAAATTTAAAAGATTTCTGTGGTACATATTTTCATTTCAAAACATGTCCACTCGAAATAACGATTTTTAATCCCAAGATAGCAGTCCAATCACATTGTCAAAGTCAAATCAAAGTCAAATTACCTTTATTGTCAAAGCCATATGTACCAGACATACAAAGAATTTGAAATTGCAGTGCTCTCTAAGGCCCACAGTGCAAAAAATAATAAAAAAATAATAACAACAGACAATAATGGTGACAACAATAATAAAAAAGTCAGGTAAGAAAAGATAAGAGAGATGAAGTGTAAACTGTAAGTGTAAACTGTAAGCTGTAACTGTAAGGGCTTTTAGGGTGAGGTGGGTGTCCTGGAGGGAGGGGAAAGAGACTCCAATAATCCTCTCAACTGCTCTCACCTTACAGTGTATTTTTTTCCCAACAGAACACTGTGCAGGTCCCGTACCACACAGTGATGCAGTTGGCCTGGATACTCTCAATGGTGTCTCTGTAGAAGGTGCATATGATGGGGGCTGGTGCTCTGGCTCTTCTCAGCTTGTGGAGGAAGTAGAGATGCTGTTGGGCTTTACTGGCCAGTGATGCAGTGTTATAAGTCCAGGAGAGGTCCTCTGAGATGTACACACACAGGAACTTGGTGCTGCTCACCCTCTCGCACCATTGATGGTCAGGGGAGCATCCTTGGTGTGGGCTCTCCTGAAGTCCACAACAATCTCCTTTGTCTTCTGCATATTCAGAGAGAGGGGCAGTGGTGGCCTGGTGGTAGGGTGCTGGATTACTGATCCCAAGGTTGGGGGTTCAAGCCCCACAATAAGCGGGATGTCACTGCTGTCCCCCAGTGCAGCTAACTGGGTTATCAAATGCCGGCCATGTCTCTCACTGTCTGTAGTGAGAGGCGTGTAAAAGAA